>ML664163.1:13884260-14041732 GCA_007570785.1 Antilocapra americana | reverse complement strand
GGCAAAGATGCCACAAAAAAAGAAAACTACAGGCCAATATCACTGATGAACTTAGACGCAAAAATCCTCAACAAAATTCTAGCAAATAGAATCCAACAACACATCAAAAAGATCATACATCATGATCAAGTAGGCTTTATCCCAGGGATGCAAGGATTCTTCAATATTCATAAATCGATCAATGTAATACACCACATTAACAAACTGAAAAATAAAAATCACATGATTATCTCAATAGATGCAGAGAAAGCCTTTGACAAAATTCAGCATCCATTTATGATAAAAACCCTCCAAAAAGTAGGAATAGAAGGAACATACCTCAACATAATAAAAGCTATATATGACAAACCCACAGCAAACATTAGTCTCAATGGTGAAAAACTGGAAGCATTCCCCCTGAAATCAGGGACAAGACAAGGGTGCCCACTCTCACCACTACTATTCAACATAGTTTTGGAAGTTCTGGCCACAGAAATCAGAGCAGATAATGAAATCAAAGGAATACAGATTGGAAAAGAAGAAGTAAAACTCTCTCTGCAGATGACATGATCCTCTATATTGAAAACCCTAAAGACTCTACAAGAAAATTACTAGAGCTAATCAGTGAATATAGCAAAGTTTCAGGAAATAAAATCAACACACAGAAATCCCTGGCATTCCTATACACCAACAGTGAGAAATCAGAAAGAGAAATTAAGGAAACAATTCCATTCACCATCGAAACAAAAAGAATAAAATACTTAGGAGTATTTCTACCTAAAGAATCAAAAGACTTGTATATTGAAAACTATAGAACACTGATGAAAGAAATCAAGGAGGACACAAACAGATGGAGAAATGTGCCGTGTTCGTGGATTGGAAGAATCAATATAGTGAAAATGAGTATACTACCTAAAGCAATCTATAGATTCAATGCAATTCCTATCAAGCTACCAGAGGTGGTCTTCAAAGAATTAGAACAAATAATTTATCAATTTGTATGGAAATACAAAAAACCTCGTATAGCCAAAGCAATCTTGAGAAAGAAGAATGGAACTGTCGGAATCAACCTACCTGACTTTAGGCTATACTACAAATCCACAGTCATTAAGACAGTATGGTACTGGCACAAAGACAGAAATATAGATCAATGGAACAGAATAGAAAGCCCAGAGATAAATCCACGCATCTATGGACAGCTTATCTTTGACAAAGGAGGGAAGAATATACAATGGAGAAAAGACAACCTCTTTAACAAGTGGTGCTGGGAAAACTGGACAGCCACTTGTAAAAGAATGAAACTAGATCACTTTCTAACACCATACACAAAGATAAACTCAAAATGGATCAAAGATCTAAGCATAAGACCAGAAACTATAAAACTCCTAGAGGATAACATAGGCAAAACACTCTCTGCCATAACCCAAAGCGGGATACTCCATGACCCACCTCCCAGAATATTGGAAATAAAAACACAAATAAACAAATGGGACCTAATTAAAATTAAAAGCTTTTGCACAACAAAGGAAACTATAAGCAAGGTGAAAAGACAGCCTTCAGAATGGGAGAAAATAATAGCCAATGAAGCAACAGACAAACAATTAATCTCAAAAATTTACAAACAACTCCTGCAGCTCCATTCTAGAAAAATAAACAACCCAATTAAAAAGTGGGCCAAAGAACTTAACAGACATTTCTCCAAGGAAGATATAAAAATGGCTAACAAACACATGAAAAGATGCTCAACATCACTCATTATCAGAGAAATGCAAATCAAAACCACAATGAGGTACCACTTTACACCAGTCAGAATGGCTGCCATCCAAAAGTCTACAAGCAATAAATGCTGGAGAGGATGTGGAGAAAAGGGAACCCTCTTACACTGTTGGTGGGAATGCAAACTAGTACAGCCACTATGGAAAACAGTGTGGAGGTTCCTTAAAAAGCTGCAAATAGACCTGCCATATGACCCGGCAATCCCACTGCTGGGCATATACACCGAGGAAACCAGAATTGAAAGAGCCACGTGTACCCCAATGTTCATCGCTGCATTGTTTACAATAGCCAAGACATGGAAACAACCTAGATGCCCATCAACTGATGAATGGATAAGAAAGCTGTGGTACATATACACAATGGAATATTACTCAGCATTAAAAAAAAAAATCATTTGAAGCAATTCTACTCAGATGGACGAAACTGGAGCCCATTATCCAGAGTGAAGTAAGCCAGAAGCAAAAACAACAATACAGTATATTAACGCATATATATGGAATTTAGAAAGACAGTAACGAGAACCCAACATGGGAGACAAGAAAAGGAACGCAGATGTATAGAATAGACTCGTGGACTTTGTGGATGAGGGTAAGGGTGGGATGATAAGGGAGAAGGGCTTTGAAGGATGTTAATTGTCATGTGTCTAATCAATCGCCAGCCCAGGATTGATGCTCGGGACTGGTGCAGCGAGATTTCCCGGGGCGGGGGGGAGGGAGGAGGGAGGGGGGTTCCGGAGGGGAAGCATATGTAAACCCATGGTGATATCATGACAATGTATGGCAAAAACAATAAAAAAAAATGAAATACTAAAAATAAATAAATAAATAAAATTAGTTGCTCTGAAAAATAAAATATCTCATAGAAAAAATGTCCTTTTTAAAATGATTATATCTTATCTTAATTTATCTATATAGGTCCTATCCTTTTCCTCTTTAATGTTTTTCTTGTCTCAAATTATTTTCGTTTATGTTGTGAGTTTCTTACCAATTTAAAGTACTGTTATTCAGTCACTAAGAAATGTCTGACACTTTGCAACCTCATACACTGCAGCACACCAGGATTACCTGTCCATCACCATCTACCAGAGCTTGCTCAAAATCATGTCCATTGAGTCAGTGATGCCATCCAAATATCTCATCCTAAATCATCCCCTTCTCCTCCTGCCTTCAATCTTTCCCAGCATCAGAGTCTTTTCTAATGGGTCAGTTATTTTCATCAGATGGCCAAAGTCCTTCAGCATCAGTCCTTTCAATGAATATTCAGGACTGATTTCCTTTAGGATGGACTGGTTGGATCTCCTTGCAGTCCAAGAGTCTCTCAAGAGTCTTCTCCAATACCACAGTTCAAAAACATCAATTATTTCAGCATTCAGCCTTCTTTACGGTCCAAATCTCAAACCCATCCATGACTACTGGAAAAACCATAGCTTTGTCTATTTGGACCTTCATCAGCAAGGTAATGTCTCTGCTTTTAAATATTCTGTCTAGGATGTTCATAGCTTTTCTTCCAAGGAGTGAGCATCTTTTAATTTCATGGCTGCAGTCACCACTGCATTAATTTTGGAACCCAAGAAAATAAAATCTGTTACTATTTCCATTGTTTCCCCATATATTTGCCATGAAGTGATGGGATCAAATCTTAGTTTTTTGAATGTTTAGTTTTAAGCCAGCTTTTTCACCCTTCTCTTTCACCGTCAAGAGATTCTAGAGTTCCTCTTCACTTTCTGCCATAAGGGTGGTGTCATATGCATATCTGAGGTTATTCATATTTCTTCTGGCAATCTTGAGTCCAATTTCTGCTTCATCCAGCCCAGCATTTTGCATGATGTACTCTGCATATAAGTTTAATAAGCAGGGTGGCAATATATAGCCTTGATGTACTCCTTTCCCAATTTGGAGCCAGTCTACTGATACATGTCCAGTTCTAACTGTTGCTTCTTGACCTGCATTGAGGGTTTTTAGGAGGTAGGTCAGTGGTATGGTATTTCCATCTTTTTAAGAATTTTCCATAGGTTGTTGTGATCCACACAGTCAAAGGCTGTAGCATAGTCATAAAGCAGAAGTAGACGTGTTGCTGGAATTCCCTTGCTTTTTCTATGATCCAACAGATATTGGAAATTTGATCTCTGGTTCCTATGACTTTTCTAAATCCAGCTTGGATATCTGGTTATCTTCAGTTCACGCACTGTTGAAGATGAACTTGGAGAATTTTGAGCATTATTTTTATAGCATTTGAAATGAGTGCAATTGTGCAGTAGTTTGAACATTCTTTGGCATTGTCCTTTTTTGGGATTGGAATAAAAACTGATTTCTTCCAATCCTGTGCCACTGCTGAGTTTTACACATTTTCTGGCATATTGAGTATAGCACTTTATTTTCGTTGCTTTTCCCCCTTACCCTTTATGTTGTATGTTTAACAACCTATATTTATGTTTAGCAACCTATTCTGTTATAGTTTCAACTTTCTCACATAGAGCAAAATACTTTTTCCAAGTTTTATGTACGTTTGCCGTTTTCACTTCAGGTAAAATAACTCATTCAAATATTTCTTGTAAGGCAGGTATAGTGGTGATGAACTCCCTCAGATTTTGTCTGTCTGGGAAAGCCTTCATTATTATCTTTTTTTTTTGCATATCTAAAAGAGAACTTTGCTGTATGGAGTTTTCTCAGCTGACAGTGTTTATCTTTCAGAATTTTGAATATGTCTTTCTACTGTCTTCTAGTCTGTATAGTTTTTGCTGAGAAATATGCTGATAGCCTAATAGGAGTTCCTTTGTAGGTTACTGTAATTCCCCCCATGCCTTTAAAACCCTTTATTTGTAACTGACTTTTGATAGTTTTAATATGTCTTGGAGAAGGACTTTTTTTGTTGTGGTGGTAATTAGATATTTTCTTAGCTTTATGGATTTGAAAATCCAACTTCTTCCCCAGGTCTGGAAGTTCTCAGCTATCTTCTTAAAAATTAACTTACTGATCCCTTCTACTTTTCTTTTTCTTTTGGGATTATATATTATTCTTATGTTGCCCTTCCTAATAAATTTGGGTAGTTCTCATAGAATTTTCTTATAGAATTTCCTCATATGTTTCAGATTTTATTTCTCTTTACCTGTTTCATTTCCAGATTGCTATCTTCAGGATTACTAATTCTCTCTTCCAGATTGTCTGCTCTCTTTTCAATACCAATGTGTTCTTCATGTCAGTCATTGAATTTTTCAGCTATATAATATATTTTGTTTCTCCCTGAATGTTTCAATTCTTTTTTAAAAAAGCATTTCTTCAGTTAATTTTATTTCTGAGTTCATTTAATTACCTCCGTTAATTTTCATGTAGCTCATTGTTTTTCTTTTTGACAGCTTTTTGAATTTTCTATCAGTTAGATTAGAATATTCTGTGACTTTAAGTTTGGTTTCTGGAGAATTGTCCTTTTGGTGATACCACATTACAATTTCTCATGGTGTTGGATATATTGTTCCTCTGCTGGCACATTTGAAATAGTAAATATCTATCTTCTTTAGGTAAAGACTTTTTTTTTCTTGATTCTAATAACTTAAAGGTTAGTAATAAGAAGTCTTTATTTTTGAGTAAATTATTTTATAGCATAAGCTTTTCTTTTTCCTTTATTTCTCTTGCCTAAGCTGCCTCTGACTTTATTTGAGACTTGACAGTATACCACTTTTGCTAGAGGTGTTGCCTATTGCCCTAATTATTACTGCTTATGCCTCTGGGGTCGCTGCTACTGCCTGTGCTATTGTTCGTATCACTGCCCAGAGCTCCAATATGATGGGTGTCTTTACCTCATCTGGGTTTCCTTGGGTGGTAGGCTCTGCCAATGCAGAGGGAGTGGGATGGTGGGGCAGTGCTGGGAGAATGGCTACCTCTGCTCCATCTTATTATTCAAGAATAATCCCAATAAATTGAAAACTCTGAGATCCTTTAAACTTCTCTAGTGATATGGTATCTGTCTACCAGCTATCTCATTCTTATACTTTGTCAGTCAAAACAGTGTTTGTTATAGGAAGTGTCTAGAAAATGAAATGAAGTCTTGCAAGGAAAACTGGCCCAATCTTCCAGAGTAGTTGGAAGTCAAATGATAATTATGATCCTTTGTTTCAAATAATTCATGCATTTAAAATATATTTTATATAGAATGGCACCACTTTATAAATGAGGCCTCTATAATAGAGTGATGTTTTTTTAAGTTCAGAAATAAATAAGTCTGTCATGTATGTTTTAGGGAGAAGTGTTCTCAAGGAAGATAAAACATAAGGTCATGAAGTATGAGAATACTTGGTGTTAACACTGAAAGCCAGTTGACCAGTGAGGATGGAGCAGAGTGAATAATAGGGACATTAGCAGCAGATGGTGTGCTGTGTGGCCAGAAGTAAGATATTAAGTGGAGACCTGACTGAGGGTAGCATATCAGAGATATAAATCAAGGGATTTTTCAGTATCCTGGGTGAAGATCATAGTGGCTTAGTTTAGTTCAAGGATAGAGATAACAGGTAGCTGTCAGATTCAAGTCATACTTTGAAGAGAAATCTGAAAGTGTGGGATTCTAAAATTGATATGAGGTGTAAGAGAAAGAATTCAGGTGTGATTTCAAGAATTTTGGCATGAGCAACTACAAAAATATAGTTGGCATTTAGATAGTGAAGACTGGGACAAAGGGTAAATGTAGGGTGGAGACAGAAAAGACTTACGATGATATTGGGTTTGGGCATACTGTGTATTAGCTAACAGATGGAAATTCTGTGGAGTAGTGTGAAATCAGAGTCAAACGAATAGGTTAGAGATAAAAATAGAGATGAGGAGACAAAATATAAATTTAAATTATGTTTATAGCATAAATTAGAATGTTAAAATAAAGAGGAACATTGACATATTGTAGGTTATAAAAATATGCATTTTTTCCCCTCAAAACTTGAATTCAAATTTAGCTCAACCACTTTAGAGTTATGTTATCTTAGGCAGATAACTTAACCTTTCTAAATATTAACATTGTCATCACTTAAATAGAGATAATAATATCTAACTTCTGGTATTTCAATGATAGGTATTTTTCATGTATGTGTGTTTATATAAACTTAGTGTGTGTATATATGTACTTTTAATGAGTATCCTAGCAAAGTGCCTGACACACAGGGACCATGTCACATATACAATAAATGGCAACCATTATTATTGTTGAAGATATTTAATAACTTGTTGAATCTTAAGATACAGTAGTTTTGTTTTTTGTTTTTGTCTTGGAAGCATTGGATAGCACATTCCCAACAAAAATAATCAAGTATTTTCATAGTGGATAGATAAAAATCTGATTATCCACTGTTCCCTTTTAATTCGTAACCTCACAATCTAGTAGGTTTTCTGACAATCACTGAAAGAAGATGGCAAAAGCACTATTAAGCAAAAAAACAAAACACATGATAATACAAATATCAAACTAAATAAATGAGAGCATTTTAAGATTGTGAGTTAACCTGTAAATGTAAACCTCTCTCAAGTTTATTCTGAAATACACTAAAGCTATTTTTTCCCATTAAAATCTTCACAGCTTATGGTGCTTAATTTGTTTTTCTTCATCAATTGCATTGTTCCCCACTTACTATAACCTCTTGAATCTATTGACTATTCAGTGCTTTCAAAGTTTATGCCCTAAATTGGCTGAATGAATGAAAGAATTAAAGAATAATCTTTAACTGGAAGTTTAAGTACAGCTGAGAAATACATTTATAACTTTTGTTCTACTATCATAATGTTTAAGATAAATGATAAAATAGCAAACATTAATGCCATTTAGTAACTTTAATTTCTAGTGTTATTGATCTATTCCAGACTCATTTATGGCACAGTATCTAATTTAACCTAGCAAAATACTTTAAATAAGAAAAGTAAAGTCATACCTTGATCTATTCATCAATGTTTTTTAATTGGAGGATAACGTCTTTACAGTGTTGTGGTGGCCTCTGCTATCACTTTTAATAATGATTTTCTTATGCTTCTAATAAGTTTAGTTAGCATTTAGACCTCTAATGATTAGAAATTCTTCATTTGTTAACACTATTTTAAATCTTTACCTATCTACAATTTACAGAGGTAAGAATTTTAACTAGAATGTGCCAACTTAAATAACAGAATAGGAAGATAAGTTACTGTTTTGAGTTCTTTAAGGTGATGTTAAAGTCTAAATGGCTTGGTTCATTTCCTGTTATAAAAGTTTTGCTTTTGTAATATATATTGATAGTAAATTCTATGCAGGGGCATATGGTTGATCACTGTTAGTGTTTGTTGCTCAGTAATGTTGGACTCTTTCCAGCCCTACGGACTGTAGCCCACCAAGTTTCTCTGTCCATGGAATTCTCCAGGCAAGAATACTGGAGTGGGGTGTCATTTCCTCCACCAGGGGATCTTCCTTATCCAGGGATTGAGCCCATGTTCCCTATATTGCAGGCAGATTCTTTACTGTCTGAGTCACCAGAGTTGATCACTATTCCTTCACAATTTTTCTAATAGATTCTGTGTGTCTTATTTAAGAGGTATTAAGTTTGTATGATTTATTTGTTGAAATATAGTGTTTTCAACATATAGAAAAGGAGTTTATGCCAATATAAAGAGAAAAACAAAAGAAATTCTAACAATCCTTCCTTTGCAGGTAGCTTGGTTTGGTACAAATTATTTACTTTGAAATAGGGTAGATGTCAGTTTAAAAACACTAAAAACGTTGCCTCTGCTAATAAGGCAATGAAGATGGATGGGTAATGACATGTCATGAAAAAAATTAAATAAAATACCATATTAATAATTCTCAGCAAAGTAGCTGACAGATTATACATGCTCAGTTATCAGTTTTCTCCCACCTTTCACATAGCTCTGCTATACAGGTGGAGGCAGAATGGTCTAAACCAACAGGCTTCCAGGCCCAGGATAAACTCAGATTGCCTATATTGAGGGTAAATTTTCTGTCAAATTCCTAAAATTGAGGTGGGAATTGTAAGATGAAATGTCATAGGTATGTTATCTTGACAAATTTAATTTTAAAAGTTGTCAACACCTTCCTGATGAATAAATGTCTCAAGATGAAGAGTTTGAAAGAGCTAAAGGTAACCCTCAATCAAGAAGATTATATGGTAAAAAGTTGCCTTGAACGTTGTCTTTCTAAGAGCTCTTACAAATCTGCACTTGAAAAAAATTATAAATTTTACTGGAGAGGAAAAACATACCAATTGTGAAATAATGATATTTGGCCTTTGAAAAGTGCAAGTAGTGCCTGATTATAAGGTTATTGATTTATTTAGACAACATGCTGTGTGTAGCTCACACTTTCAACTGTCATTTAAATTGTATTCAACTTCAGGGTAACTTGTATTCAGCTCATTGTAAACCTTAGGAAACCAAATTTAATGCTGTTTCAGAAGATAGGGAAACTGTACAGTCTCCTTCCAACTCAAATCTGGCTCACAGAAACAACTGATTGCTTTCTCAGTCATTCAAATTAATTGTGAAACCAAAAGAAACAAATGATGATTGATTGGCTTGCCACTTGAGTGACTTTAGTCTGTATCTAATATAATTCTAGTTTAAAATTAGAAGAAAAGGTAAAATAATTTTTTGAACTTATATGATAATATTTTTGCGAAGTAGATTAGCCTTGAAAGCGAAGAAGTGAAAGTCACCCAGTAATGTCCAACTCCTTGCGACCTCATGGACTGTAGCTGCCAGGCTCCTCTGTTCACAGAATTCTCCAAGCAAGAATACTAGAGTGAGTAGCTGTTCCCATCTCCAGGGGATCTTCCCAACCCAGGGATCAAAGCCAGGTCTCCCACATTGCAAGCGGATTCTTTACTATCTGAGCCACCAGGGAAGTGCAAGAATACTGGATTGGGTAACCTGTCTCTCCTCCAGGGGATCTTCCTGACCCAGGAATCAAACCAGGGTCTCCTGTATTGCAGGCGGAGTCTTAATCAGCTGAGACACCAGGGAAGCCCTCACTTATATCAAGGAGAGATAAATTATGTGTAAGCATACTTCCATTTCAAAAAGTATAATGGGAACATGCAAACAAGTGCCAATGTTCAGCCTCATTCCTTCCCTCTTCCTCCTTCTCTTCCTCTTTTTGCTTGCCTCCTTTCTTCTTTTTATCCTTCTTTATTTTATTCTTCTTTTATTTCTTCTTCTCTAATAGGCAATAGGGTTTCCTTGTGGCTCAGCTGTTAAAGAATCTGCCTGCAATGCAAGAGACCTGGGTTTGATCCCTGGGTTGGGAAGATCCCCCTGGAGAAGGGAAAGGCTCCACTCCAGTATTCACTCTCAGAGAATTCCAAGAACTGTATAGTCTGGGGCTGGATGAAGCCCAAGCTGGAATCAAGATTGCAGGGAAAAATATCAATAAACCCAGATATGCAGATAATACCACCTTTACGGGCAGAAAGTGAAGAAGAACTAAACAGCGTCTTGATGAAAGTGAAAGAGGAGAGTTCAAAAGTTGGCTTAAAGCTCAACATTCAGAAAACTAAGACAATGGCATCTGGTTCCATCACTTCACAGCAAATAGATGGGGAAAAAAATGAAAATAGTGAGAGACTTTATTTTTTTGGGGGGAGGGGGGCTCCAAAATCACTGCAGATGGTGACTACAGACATGAAATTAAAAGACACTTGCTCCTTCGAAGAAAACTTATGACTAACCTAGACAGTATATTAAAAAGCAGAAACATTACTTTGCTAACAGGTACATCTAGTCAAAGCTATGGTTTTTCCAGTAGTCAAGTATGGATGTGAGAGTTGGACTGTAAAGAAAGCTGAGTGCCAAAGAATTGATGCTTTTAAATTGTAGTGTTGGAGGAGATTCTTGAAAGTCCCTTGGACTGCAAGGAGATCCAACCAGTCCATCCTAAAGGAAATCAATCCTGATTATTCATTGGAAGGACTGATGCTGAAATTCCAATACTTCGGCCACCTGATATGAAGAACCGACTCAATAGAAAAGACCCTGATGCTGGGAAAGATTGAAGGCAGGAGGAGAAGGGGACAACAGAGGATAAGATGGCATCACTGATGTGATGGACATGAGTTTGAGTAGTCTCCGGGAGTTGGTGATGGACAGGGAGGCCTGGCATGCTGCAGTCCATGAGGTCTCAAAGAGTCAAACTTGACTGAACTGAACTGAATAGGCAATGACTTCCATAACATGTGCCAGATGAAGTAAAGTTTCTAAGTAGACATAAAGTTGTAGATATTCGTTATCATTTTTTATCACATTAGATAGAATATTTGTTGCAAAAATAAGTTAGGACCCTCTACGTAAATTTTTAGATTAACACCAATTCTTTGGGAGAAGTATAAAACTTTATCTTATGAAAATATATTAAGTTTACAAAGCCTATAATATAGACTAAATATTTAGAAACAAGAAATATAAATTAATACTTGTCTTAGTTTTTTAACATGTTTTTGAAGAAATAGAAATATGCAAATATATAGGTGTATATATTTATAATTTGGTCTTCCCTGGTAGCTCAGCTGGTAAAGAATTTGCCTGTAATGCGGGAGATATGGGTTTGATCCCTGGTTTGGGAAGACCCCCTGGAGGAGGGCATGGCAACCCACTCTAGTATTCTTACCTAAAGAATCACCAATGGACAGATGAGCCTGGTGGGCTACAGTCTGTGGGGTTGCAAGGAGTTGGACAAAACTGAGTGACTAACTGCAGCACATATGAATAATTTATATATGTATGTAGCTGATATGTCCATACTATGTCTCCCTGTTATATAATTATGGATTTACCTATAGAAGCATTGAACTTGCTTTACAGGGTTAGCTTGACTAACTTTATATTAAGATAGTTTAGAAGCACAATACAGATCATTGATATAAAATTAAATGTACTGAACTCAATTATACATTTATATTTTTCTCCTTTATCCCTCTAAATTTGAGATGTTTTCAATTTTACTTATTTTTACAAATGTGATAATAACATTTAAAATCTCTGTATCTTTCTCCATCTTGGGCTGTTTATCTAGCTGTTAATTACTATTTTTTTCCATAGATGTTTGCATCTTGTGGAAATTTAGTTTTTTTCATGATCTCTAAATATATAGAACTATATTTTAAACATATTAGATTTATGACTTAGGGGTTAAATTATAAAAGTTATTTGTAAATGTACCGTGTACACCTATCAACCGCAAAAAATAACTCAAACTCTATCAATAATTAGTATTATATTCATATATGTAGAACAGATAATATGCACATTCTAAATTAATTGCCTACACAGTTGACCAAAAAAAAAAATTGGACTTGAGCCATTTAGTCATATATTTCTCAATCTCAAACATCATTTGTAGCTGAATATATTTTATCCTTCTTACTCAACATTTCTTTATTTTAATTTGTCAAATCTCAGTCTGTCTTTTGAATGCGTAGTTTCAAGGTCAGCCAGAGAATCAGGAAGAGTTTGTAGGTAGAATCTGGGGCTCCCTACTCTTGTAATTCTCCTTCTGATTCCCTTCTGACATTTTAGGGGCTGTGATTATTTCCAAGTTAATCTGCTGTTTCATTTGACTTTAGGTTTTCTATCAGGTTTACATTCATTAGTGATTCTGATCTCATCTAATCTTCAGGTTAAAGCCTTAAAAATGAGTAACTCACTCTCTATCATTCCTTTCTCTCCAATTTCCATTCTCTTCCAGAATTTTCCTCCTTTTTTTTTTTTGTCTTTAGAGCATTCAGATGAGTGATTTTCTTGTATTTGCCTGAAATTTTTAGTTGTAGTCTTTGGAAAGTCAGGAGTTGAACATAGAGTAGGATCAGACTTGTTCAGACTAGAAGCAGGCCCTCAGGTTTCCTCTAGAGCAAAAAAAGTGACTATAATACTAAGAAAGCAGGAGAAGAAGATAGAAAGTTTGTTGGCCCCAGGTCTTATTCTCCAGAGAAGACTGTATTTGAGATTGTGAGGTGAGGAAACAGTATCAGATACACTATTTCAGGACAATTTTAGGGCATTATGGAAATAGATATGGCTGATGATGACCTGTGGTATTGAGCAAGACTCTTGAGAGTCCCTTGGACAGAAAGGAGATTCAACCATTCTATCCTAAAGAAAATCAGTCCTGAATATTCACTGGAAGGACTGATGCTGAATTTCTAATACTTTGGCTACCTGATGTGAAGAATTGACTCACATGAAAAGACCCTGATGCTGGGAAAGATTGAAGGTGGGAGGAGAAAGGGGCAATAGAGGATGAGATAGTTGGATGGCATTACTGACTCAATGGACATGAGTTTGAGCAAGCTCCAGGAAATTGGTGATGAACAGGGAAGCCCGACGTACTGCAGTCCATGGGGTCACAAAGTGTTGGACACTACTGAGTGACTGAACTGAACTGATGATGACCTTGGAGGCTTGATGCCTTTGGTGAAGAGGGATGGAGTATATATTAAAAATGATGTTCTTTTTTAGGTTCATTATAGAATCAAGGTGGATAGTGTCCAGATTATCTAGCTGGAGAGCAATTCTTTAGTCCTGTGCTTTGGGCTATGCTTAGTCTTTCAGTCATGTCCAACTTTTTGTTATCCCATGGGCTGTAGACCACCAGACTCCTCTGTCCATAGGGATTCTCAAGAGAAGAATATTGGAATGGGTTGCCATTCCCTCCTCAAGGGGATCTTCCTGACCCAGGGATCAAACCCAAGTCTCCCATTCTGCAGGCATACTCTTTACTGTCTGAGCCACCAGGGAAGCCCCTTGAGTCCTATAGCTCCAGATAAATAAGAAGCACCAGTGTTGTGAGATGGCCTGCTGAGGACTCCAAAGAGAACTCCTTGACTTGTGCCAGCTTGAGGTAGAGAGTATTAGAGTGTGACTTACTGGCAACCTGTAAGAGAGCTTAGAGGTGATAGCAGACTGTAGGAAGGGGGACACTTGAAACAGTAGGTGAAATGGAAGACTCTAACTTAGGACAGTTGATGACATCGAAGAAAAATAGCATAGATTGATGAATATTATTTTCTTCCTTTGACTCCTAATTTATTTGTATTAATGCATGAAAATGCTTTAAATGAATAATACTATGTGATTTTTAATATTTATTTGTCTGCACCAGGTCTTAGTGAAGCACACAAGATCTTCCTTCTTTTTGAGGCACTGTGAAATCTTTTAGCTGCTGCAGGTGAACTCTTAGTTGCAGCACGTGGGATCTAGCTCCCTATTTAGAGATCCAGTTTGGGGCCTCTGCACTGCAAGTGCAAAGTCCTAGCCCCTGAACTACCAGGGAAGGCCCAATACCATGAGCTTTAATTGTATTCTTTTGGCTTTGCTTCTGAGAAATATTTGTGTATCTGTGGACATATGCATAATTTTTAAACCTTTCAGATTTCTGAGAAGATATGACATGTCATAGGTTTTTTATAAAAGTACACAAAGCTAATGCTTTGTAGGCATTACATAGTTTGGGATTGATTTGGAATAGACAGGAGTTTTAGTTATTATAATTACCCTAATTGTACTCAGATGTTTATTAGCAAAGTAGGTTTTATGATGAATAGAGTATCACTTATTCAATAGTTTATACATACTTAATATTGATCTCATATAGAGTCCCCTCTATGTTTTTACCCTTTCATCACTGTAGATTTTGTACAGTACTTCAGTTCTTTTTGACCACAGTTAAACAGCTTTGTCAGCTCTAAACTTTCTATTCTTCTTTTTATATGCCCAATAATTTTTATCCTATTATAAAGTAGATTTGGCCAATGGGAACCTGCTCTGTGAGCTAACATCTCAGGTATATTTTTTTGTTCTCATAAAACACATCCAGCCCATCTGTTCTTGACTCCATAGGCAACTTGGATAACATCTGCTTTACTTGTTTGTTGACATACATCAGCATTTGAGATGTGGCTGCAAATAGAAATCTGCACATTCATCATTCTGTTGATCCTTGAGAACAGCTAGGATTTTTCTTTAACCTTAAAGATTTAAAGCTCTCTCATATGTCCTTGTGTTGTATGGGACAGTTCAGTTCAGTTGCTCAGTTGTGTCCAACTCTTTGCAACCCCATGAATGCCAGGCCTCCCTGTCTATCACCAACTCCTGCAGTTTACCCAAACTCATGTCCAGTGAGTCAGTGATGCCATCTAACCATCTCATCCTCTGTCATCCCCTTCTCTTCCTGCCTTCAATCTTTCCCAACATCAGGATCTTTTCCAATGAGTCAGCTCTTCCCATCAGGTGGCCAAAATATTGGAATTCAGCTTCAACATCAATCCTTCCAATGAACACCCAGGACTGATTTCCTTTAGGATGGACTGATTGGATCTCCTTGCAATACAAGGGACTCTTAATAAGAGTCTTCTCCAACACCACAGTTCAAAAGCATCACTTCTTTGGCACTCAGCTTTCTTTATAGTCCAACTCTCACATCTGTACATAATCACTGGAAAAACCATAGCCTTGACTAGATGGATCTCTGTTGACAAAGTAATGTCTCTGCTTTTTTTTAAAAAATTTTCTTTACTTTATTGTGTTGGTTTTGCCATACAATGACATGAATCCACCATGGATATACATATGTTCCCCCTCCAGAACCCCCCTCTCTCCTCCCTCCGGACTCCCTCCCCTTGGGTCATCTCGGTGCACCAGCCCCTAGCATCAAACCTGGGCTGGTGATTGATTTCACATATGATAATTAACATGTTTCAATGCCATTCTCCCATAGCATCCCACCCTTGCCCTCTTCCACAGAGTCCACGAGACTGTTCTATACATCTGCGTTTCTTTTGCTGTCTCGCATGCACAGTTCTCGTTACCATCTTTCTAAATTCCATATATGTGCATTAGTATACTGTATTTTTGTTTTTCCTTCTCGCTTACTTCACTCTGGATAATAGGCTCCAGTTCCGTCCACCTGAGTAGAACTGATTCAAATGAATTTTTTTTTAATGCTGAGTAATATTCCATTGTGTATATGTACCACAGCTTTCTTATCCATTCATCAGTTGATGGGCATCTAGGTTGCTTCCATTTCCTGGCTATTGTAAACAATGTGGCGATGAACATTGGGGTACACGTGTCTCTTTCAATTCTGGTTTCCTCAGTGTGTATGCCCAACAGTGGGATTGCTGGGTGATATGGCAGTTCTATTTTCAGATTTTTAAGGAATCTCCACACTGTCTCTGCTTTTTAATATGCTGTCTAGGTTGGCTATACCTTTTCTTCCAAGGAGTAAGCATCTTTTAATTTCATGGCTGCAATCACCATCTGCAAGTGATTTTGGAGCCCCTCAAAATAAAGCCAGTTACTCTTTCCATTATTTCTCCATCTATTTGCCATTAAGTGATGGGACCAGATGCCATAATCTTAGTTTTCCGAATTTTGAGCTTTAAGCCAACTTTTTCACTTTCAGCAAGAGGCTCTGTAGTGCTTCTTCACTTTCTGCCATAATTTGTTTGCTCTACTTATTCTATTCAAATGAAGCTACATTCTCTAGCGTTTATTTGTTTTTACTTGTTAAGAACTGCTTTCAGTTAACTTCTGTTGATTTTTATTTTTTAATTGTTAAACAGTTTTAAAAATTTTACATGTTAATATTCATTATAAATAATTTTATTTAAAAATAAGTTTTTCTTAAAAAATATGTATATGTGAATGTATATATGAATAAACACAATACTATAGACCCTTCAACAACATGGGTTTGAATTGTGTGGGTCCACTAATATGTAGATCTTTATCAGAAAAGATACTTGAAAAAATTTTGGAGATTTTGACAATTTGAAAATCTCGTAGATGAATCAGGTAGCCTAGAAATATTGAAAACATTTTTTTAAGTTACATCATGAGTATGTAATTTATATGTAGATAGTAGCCTAGTCTTACATATGTGTAAGATGAGTTGTATTTAATATAAAGTAAATAATGTGTTAGTTTATACACACACACACAGGTGTGCATGCTCAGACTTTATAACTTTGCTTTCAAAGACTGACATTCATGTTCAAGATGCCTCTCTCATAGCTAGAAATAAAATGTATTATCAATATATTATCACAAGTATATGTTTACTTAAAAAGATAAAAATATTTCTAATACCTATAACTGTAATACTGTATGCCATAAGATTTTATTATAATGCATTCATTAGTGCATAGGCTAGGTTACCATGAAACAATCATATAGATTACACTAGGCTACATAAAGCAATTCTATTTCTGTCTTTTCCTTATCAGTGTATGAATTGTTATACCTGTAAATGAGAATTTCTTTTTCACATTACCTTTTCATTTTTGGTACCTAGTGTTAGTAATGTGTATAACATATACCTATTTTGTGTCGCATAAGGCAATATTGATGTTGGTAATGACTGACATTTTATCTCACAAACAGATGATGTAAGTTTATAGTATCAATAATTTAGTAGAATAGTGCAAATATATTTTCTCTTCTTATGATTTTCATAACATTTTATTTTGCTTATTTTATTATCAGATCACAGTATATATAATACATATAATGTACATAGTAAGTATTAACTGACTGTTTATGCTACTGGTAAGGCTTCTGGTCTACAGTGGACTATTAGTAGTTAAATTTTGGTGGGGTCCAAAATTATATTCAGATTTTTGACAATGTAGGAAGTCAGCACCCCTCAGCCCCTGCTTTGTTCAAGAGTCAAATGTATTTCAGTTCTACAAAAGAAGTCAAAATAACATGTATTATATAGATATCTTAAATAGCATGTATTATAAAGATATTTTTAAAGTATCTATGAAATTCTCATATAAGGAAATATGATTTATGATTTCTCACATAAAGAAGTATGATTACTTCTCACATAAAGAAATGTGAACTGTCTGTTCACCAGACAGCTCCATGAACAACTTTTGAAAAGTCTATATGTGCTGAATTATTCTGACTTCAAAAGTTAATTAATAATCATGAGTATATTATGGTAAAAACACAAAAATCTGGGGACATATATGCCCACTGGGACTTCCAAAAAGTGTTTGTCTCTTAACCAGAGCCAGCTTCATGTGTATGTGACCTGTATTGTCACACTTAGCTTTGCACTTAGAAGAGTACCACATTTGCTTTAATACTCTGCAATCATCATATTTAAACTTCTTAATAATTTTATCTTTAAACTTGTGCTCTGTAAGTGAAGAGTGATGGGACAATGAATCATCTGTGTGAGCAAAATGTAGGCATGCAATTTGCATATCCATCATTCCTTCTCATTCCATTCACATACATAATACACAGTGTCCCATGAGCAGAGAATTCCAGAGGATCCAAGGTGCACAGAAGTTCTGTGTGACTCAAAACAAATTGATGTAATAGTGTCTCATCTATAGCCAAGTAAGCAAGGGCAATGGTATAGCCTTGAGAGCTAGACTTTTCATTTGGACTAGAACTAGATTTGAAGACTTGGAGCTCTTGGTGTTCTAAAACACACAAACAATTAAAGGGTCTATATATTCTTTATTTGGAGAAGGAAATGGCAACCCGCTCCCATATTCTTGTCTGGAGAATCCCATGGACAGAGGAGCCTGGCAGACTACAGTCTATGGGGTCGCAAGAGTTGGACATGACTGAGTGACTAAGCACACACACCACATATATTCTTTCTTACTTATGTTACTTCCCTGTATTAGCTAACCATTTATGCTGAAAATTATGACATGGAAGTAAAAGGAAAGAACAATCCATAGTTTCCTTTACCTTTCAGTCCCTTCTTACCTATCAGTGAGCCAGAGGTAGAGAGGTGAAATAAAACAATGGAGTTAGATTTCTGCAGTGTTTCCCCTGTTCATACAAAATGCATATGCTTGTGTGAGCTATAAGATACAAATTTTGTAATTTCAGGGTTTTAAAAACTTGCATTACACAATATGGGGCTTTCTCAGTGGCTCAATGGTACAGAATCTGCCTGCAATGCAGGAGATGTGGGTTTGATCCCTGGGTCAGGAAGATTCCCCTGGAGAAGGAAATGGCAACCCACTCCAGTATTCTTGCTGGGCAATCACATGTACAGGGGAGCCTGGCAGGCCATGGGGTCGTAAAGAGTTAGACATGGCTTAGCAACTAACCAACATTACAGAATATAAAGATAATGATAAAACTCATGCTAATTATTTAACTTATCATTTTTACCTATAATGGCATTATATAGTAAATAAAAAATGCAAGAACAATTTGAGATGAACATTATGGAAGAATGGGAAAAACTTTATATTTATTACCTTTAACAGCACTCTCCCTCTGCTTTTCTAACAAGGAATCTCACTTTTTAATTTTTTTTTTTTTACTAAGCTCTGCAAATTCAGTAGCTGGCCTTGAATTTCACCAACCATTCTAAACTATGTAGGACAATAATATGATATGGATATTAATATGAATTTATGGTTGCTAAAGCAGCAGCCAGGCAGTTTTTCTAGTTAAGAAGATTGAAGAGAAAGGAGAGCTGGAGATGAAAATTATGTTGAGATCAGATCTGTTGGAGCTTGTCCAAAATATTCACATCTATGAGATTATTCATAATTATCTCACCCTGCACAGAAATGTGAAAAATGATAGATAGGTGACATACTACAATATTGACATTACATTTTTGACATATATATGATATAAAATATGTCCTCCACAGTAGAAACAGCTTCACTTATTTTAATTTATGTCACACACAGATACTGTCAGGCTATCTTACTGTCACCATTTCACTGTGCAATAGAAATGATCTGCTTGACTATGCTAGGAGCAGTGACATTCCTGTGTTCAAATTAGCAACGTCTGTAAAGAGAGAAAATGTAAAATTAACACAACATCAAGAATCAGATATTGGGGGTGGGAGTCAGCTTTAAAGAATGCCCTTAAGTTATCTGATACAACCATGCAGATTTGTTTTGCTTTCCTAAATATTGTACTGACATATGTATGCTAATTCTCTGCTCATTTTCAACAGATACTTATTGTCATTGCATAACCTGTGGTATAATATGTTAGGATGACCACAGCCCAATTAAATTCCTCTAAATCCCCAAATTATGTACTATTTATGTCTCCAATCCTTGTTTTTCTCTATATTAATTATTTATATAGTTTCAATTACTTTTTTATTGAAGGATAATTGCTTTACAGAATTTCATTGTTTTCTGTCAAACTACAACATGAATCATCCATAGGTATACATATATCCCCTCCCTTTTGAACCTCCCTCCCATCTCCCTACCCATACCACCCCTCTAGGTTGATATAGTGCCCCTGTTTGGATTTCCTGAGCCATATAGCAAATTCCCATTGGCTATCTGTTTACATACGGTAATGTAAGTTTCCATATTACTCTTTCCATACATCTCACCCTCTCCTCCCCTCTCCCCATGTCCATAAGTCTATTCTTTATGTCTGCTTCTTCACTGCTGCCCTATAAATAAAATTTTCAGTACCATTTTTCTAGATTCTGCATATATGCATTAGAATATGATATTTATCTTTCTCTTTCTGACTCACTTCACTCTGTAATAGGTTC
The DNA here is from genome assembly GCA_007570785.1 of Antilocapra americana. Classification (NCBI taxonomy): domain Eukaryota; kingdom Metazoa; phylum Chordata; class Mammalia; order Artiodactyla; family Antilocapridae; genus Antilocapra; species Antilocapra americana. The sequence continues at coordinate 14,021,449 of ML664163.1, read as the reverse complement.
TAGGTTCATGCACCTATTAGAACTGACTCAAATGTGTTCCTTCTTATGGCTGAGTAATATTCCATTGTGTATATGTACCATTTCTTCTGTATCCATTCATCTTCTGATGGACATCTAGGTTGCTTCCATGTTCTAGCTATCATAAATAGTGCTGTGATGAAGAATGGGATACATGTGTCCTTTTCAATTTTGGTCTCCTCAGGGTATATGCCTAGGAGTGGGTTTGCTGGGTCATATGGTGGTTTTATTCCTAGTTTTTTAAGGAATCTCCATATTGTCTTCCATAGTGGCTGTATCAATTTACATTCCCACCAACAGTGCAAGAGTGTTCCCTTTTATCCACACCCTCTCCAGCATTTACTGTTTGTAGACTTTTTGGTGATGGCCATTCTGACTGGTGTGAGGTAATATCTCATTGTAGTTTTGATTTGCATTTCTCCAATAATGAGTGATGTTGAGCATCTTTTCATGTATGTTTTAGCTGTTTGTAGGTCTTCTTTAGAGAAATGTCTGTTTGGGTCTTTTCCCCACTCTTTGATTGGGTTAGTTGTTTTTCTGGTATTGAGTTGTATGAGCTGCTTGTATATTTTGGAAATTAATCCTTTGTCAGCTGTTTCATTTGCTATTAAATTCTCCCATTCTGAGGGTTGTCTTTTCACCTAGATTGTAGTTTCCTTTACTGTGCAAAAGCTTTTAAGTTTAAACAGATCCCACTTGTTTACTTTTGTTTTTATTTCTGTTACTCTAGGAGATGGGTCATAGAGGATCTTCCTTTGATTTATGTCATCAGGTGTTCTGTATATGTTTTCTGCTAAAAGTTTTATAGTTTCTGTTCTTACATTTAGATCTTTAATCCACTTGGAGTTTATCTTTGTGTATGGTGTTAGGAAGTGTTCAAATTTCATTCTTTTACATGCAGCTGTCCAGTTTACCCAGCACCATTTATTCAAGAGGCTGTCTTTGCCCCATTGTATATTCTTGCCTTCTTAGTCAAAAATAAGGTACTCATAGGTTTGTGGCTTTATTTCTGGGCTTTCTATCTTGTTCCATTGGTCTATATTGCTGTTTTTGTGTCAGTACCATACTGTCTTGATGACTGTAGATTTGTAGTATAATCTGAAGTCAGGAAGGTTTATTTCCCCCAGCTCCATCCTTCTTTCTCAAGACTGGTTTGTATACTAGGGGTCTTTCTTGTTTCCATATGAATTGTGAAATTTTTTGTTCTAGTTCTGTGAAAAATACCATTGGATATTTGACAGGGATTGCATTGTATCTTTAGATTGCATTTGGTGGTATAGTCATTTTCACAATATTGATTCTTCCTACCCAAGAACATGGAATATATCTCCATCTGTTTATGTCATCTTTGATTGCTTTCATCAGTGTCTTATAATTTTCTGAGTACATTTCTTTTCTCTCCTTAGGTAAGTTTATTTCTAGATGTTTAATTCTTTTTGTTGCAATGGTGAATGGGATTGATTCCTTAATTTCTCTTTCTGATTTTTCAGTTAGTACATAGAGATGCAAGTGATTTCTGTGTATTGATTTTGTACCATGAAGCTTTGCTAAATTTACTGATTAGCTCTAGTAATTTTCTGATACTATCTTTAGTGTTTTTTTTTAATGTACAGAATCATGGCATCTATAAACAGTGAGAGCCGTACTTCTTCTTCTCCAATCTGTATTTGTTTTATTTATTTTTCTTCTCTGATTGCTATAGCTAAGACTTTCAGAACCATGTTGAATAATAATGGTGAAAGTGGACACCTTTGTCTTATTCCTGATCTTGGAGGGGTGGGCTTTCAGATTTTCAACAATGAGAATAATGTTTGCTGTAGGCTTATCACATATGGCCTTTATCATGTTGAGGTAGGTTCCTTTCATGCCCGTTTTTTGAAGAGTTTTAATCATAAAAGGGTGCTGACTTTTGTCAAAGGCTTTTCCCACATCTATTGAGATTAATAAGAAGTTCAGTTCAGTCATTCAGAAGTGTCCCACTCTTTGTGGCTCGATGGGCTGCAGTATGCCAGGCTTCCCTGTCCATCACCAACAACTTGAGCTTACTCAAACTCATGTCCATTGAGTTGGTGATGCCATCCAATCATCTCAGCCTCTGTCATCACCTTCTCCTCCCACCTTCAATCTTTCCCAGCATCAGAGTCTTTTCCATGAGTCAGTTCTTCACATCAGGTAGCCAAAGTATTGGAGCATACGCTTAAGCATTAGTCCTTCCAAGGAATATTCAGGACTAATTACCATTAAGATTTACTGGTTTGATCACCTTGAATTCCAAGGGACTCTCAAGAGTCTTCTCCAATACCATAGTTCAAAAGCATCAGTTCTTTGGCACTCAGCTTTTTTAATAGTCCAACTCTCAAATTCATATGTGACTACTGGTAAATCCATAGCTTTGACTAGATGGACCTTTGTTAGGAAAGTAATGTCTATGCTTTTTTAATATGCTGTCTAAGTTGATCATAGCTTTTCTTCCAAGAAGCAAGTTTTTTTTTTGTTTTTTTTTTTTAATTTCATAACTGCAGTCACCATCTACAGTGATTTTGGAGCCCAAAAAAGAAAAGTCTCACTGTTTCCATTGTTTCCCCATCTATTTGCCATGAAATGATTTTATCAAATGCCATCATCTCAGTTTTCTGAATGTTGAGTTTTAAGCCAACTTTTTCACTCTCCTCTTTCACCTTCAACATGAAGCTCTTTAGTTCTTCTAAGTTTTCTGCCATAACGGTGGTGTCATGTGCATATTTGAGGTTATTGATATTTCTCATGGCAATCTTGATTCCAGCTTGTGCTTCATCCAGCCCAGAATTTCTCATGATGTACTCTGCATATAAGTTAAATAATCAGGGTGACAATATATCACCTTGACATACTCCTTTCCTGATTTGGTATCAGTCTGTTGCTCCATGTCCAGTTCTAACTGTTGCTTCTTCACCTGCATACAGATTTCTCAGGAGGTAGATGAGGTGGTCTGGTCTTCCCATCTCTTTAAAAATTTTTCACAGTTTGTTATGATACACAGTAAAAGGCTTTGGCTTAGTCAAGTAAGCAAAAGTAGATGTTTTTCTGGAACATCATTGCTTTTTCAATGATATAATGTTGGCAGTTGGATCTCTGGTTCTTCTGCCTTTTCTAAATCCAGCTTGAACATCTGGAAGTTCATGGTTCATGTACTTTTGAAGCCTGGCTTGGAGGATTTTGAGCATTACTTTGCCAGTATGTGAGATGAGTGCAATTGTTCAGTAGTTTGAAATTCCTTGGCAATGCCTTTCTTTTGGACTGGGATAAAAACTGACCTTTTCCAGTCCTGTGGCCACTGCTGAGTTTTCCAGATCTGCTGGCATATTGAGTGCAACACTTTCACAGCATTATCTTTCAGGATTTGAAATAGCTCAACTTGAATTCCATCACCTCCAATAGCTTTGTTCGCAGTGATGCTTCCTAAGGTCCACTTGACTTCACATTCCAGGATGTCTGGCTTTCAGTGAGTGTTCACACCATCCTGGTTATCTGGGTCATGAAGTTTTTTTTTTTTTTTCTGTATAGTAATTCTGTGTATTCTTGCAACCTTTTCTGAATATTTTCATACCATTTCTTTCCTTTATTGTACCTATCTGCATGAAATGTTCCCTTGGTATCTCTGATTTTCTTGAAGAGAGCTTGAAAAGATTATCATATGGTTTTTATATTTCAATTTGTTAATATGATATATCACATTGATCGATTTTTATATATAGAAGAATCCTTGCATTTCTGAAATAAACCAAATTTTTTCATGGTGTATGAGCTTTTTGATGTGTTGCTCAATTCTGTTCACTATTTAATATTTTTATATATTATATAAAGTTATGTATTATATCTTAAACCATTTTTGTTTTAGCCCTTTGCCATTTATAAAATAGAATTCTCTCCTCTTTGAGTTGAAATAAAATTAGTTGCTTCAAATGGGTGCTTGCCAGTTTAGCCTAGTCAAGATCTGAACCACTTTGCTAATGTAGGACTTTATTTCCCTTTTCTTAATTCTGTTTCCACCAGATTCATTTGACAGGCAGTATCTTTGAGTCAATCAAATTCATATTAGATATGTACCAGAAGGCATACAGTAACTACAGGGATGACAGAAATTTAATTGAGTTTAAGAGACACTAATTAATCAATTTGACTGGAAATGTTTATATTATGTGACAAAATCCATGGTTTTAAATAAAACATTCATTTAAAATATTTCTCAGAAAATCCAGTTTAGATGTTATAGCACTGGCACATGGATACATGTAGCTTATTCCATACTAGAGTGCTTTCCCTCCTCCTGTAAACGTGTTTTGAATTTGCAGCATTATTCTTTAGAACCCTAAGAAACACTATCATTTCAAAAAATAAGTGAGGATGTGCAAGTGAAAATCAAACATTAAAGATAAATGTTTGAAAAATATTAACAATTTAATTATAAACTTTGTTGCTCAAGGGAGTTTCCCGGCAGCCCAGTGGTTAACACTCTGTGATATCACTGCCCTGGGCCCTGGTTCAATTCCTGGTTGGGGAACTAAGATTCTGAAAGCCACCCAAAGCAGCCAAAAAATATATATACTCAATATTCTACCATGTGTAATAATTTTACACTGTCTTAATGACTTCATCAAAACCTAGCAAGTCCTTAAACATATTTAAGAAATGTTAAACTACCAAATGAATTACATGACAATGAAATTGTGACCTACACATTGTAATATGTTATTTACTAAATGTAGGACATGAAACTGTGTTTTGTTAACTTTTTTTTGTTACTTTATAAAGGCAAGCATCAAATCACATCATATAATTCTTCCCACCAATCTGTCAGTAATTTTGGTTTGTATTAATGGTAATTACTTCACAAAATCTGAGAGTTTCTGCTTAGAAATTAAGTAAAAGTGTGTACCACTACATAGGCCACACACCATCATCCAGATGGTAAAACATATGGTATTGCTAGAATTGTCACTCCTAGGACTTCACATGCTACAGCTACTCGATGACAGAAGGAGCTTACTACACAGTTTTCTAATCATCGTGGAATGAGCAAAATTTGCCAATGGTATTACATTTGGATCTTAACTACATAGATCCCATTAAAATTTAAAAAAACTCTTAACAACATTATTTAATTAAATTGAAGTACATACTAAATATTTCTGACAAAAAATTTCTGGAGTTTTCCAAATGTCATACTCATAATTTACTCAGTTCAATCATAATTTGGGTTGTTTATTATATGCTGTTAAGTGAATTAATTGACTGGTTTGTTTTTACATAAGAACAGAATTTTGATTTCATGTAGACAGTTGCAACCCCTTTTTGTACTAAAAATAAAGTAGAGAGAATTAGAGTTAAAGACTTTAGTGCTACAATAATTTAACTAAAGATTTTCCCTTGTTTCTTCAAGCCTTTTTATGATATCAATAAAGATATGAAGTAGTTCACTTGTCCTGCTGTATGTTTCTGTTGTTTTAACTGCTTCATGAAAAAAAAAAAGGCTCATATTGGCACTCTATTTTGTGAAGAGATGATACTGTGACTAAATGTTGAGAGAAAACTGGAAATGATACTTTTCCAAAGAAGCAAATTGTTAGTACCTTCCCTGACATAACAAAGGAACTTTGGCTTTAAAACTTGATGACATCATGTTCTTGGAGCAAAGACTGACTGACTCAAACCCAAATAATATGAGCAGTTTATATCCTAGTAGTTTATACATGTAAGATATTATTTGTCATTAAAGATGCAGAATGCTGCTGCTGCTGCTGCTGCTAAGTCACTTCAGTCGTGTCTGACTCTGTGTGACCCCATAGATGGCAGACCACCAGGCTCCCCCATCCCTGAGATTCTCCAGGCAAGAACACTGGAGTGGGTTGCCATTGCCTTCTCCAATGCATGAAAGTGAAAAGTGAATGTTAAGTCGCTCAGTCATGTCCGACTCCTAGCGATCCCATGGACTGCAGCCTACCAGGCTCCTCCATCCATGGGATATTCCAGGCAAGAGTACTGGAGTGGGTCACCAGGGCTTTCTCCGAAAGATGCAGAAGAGCTCCTCATATAGCAGAATAGCTCTACATAAAGCTTTTCACTTAATTTCTCAAACCCACTAATTGGAAATGAGATTTTCTGTTAATGATTTTTGGGAAATGCCTTGTGGTTAGCTTAGAATGTGAGGATTATGTCTATTTTTTCAGTAGTAGAAAGAAATGAGAGAAGTTTGCTGTTCTGTCAGAGCTCTAAAGATTATTATTCAACAATTTGACAACAGAAACAGAAGAAAAATGGTATTATAGCTGAATTATGAATATTGTCTTTAGAAGGAAGAATAGACTAGGAAGACAGTCTTCCACTAAATTTTGACTGTATGGCCTCAAATATGGTAAGAGAAGTTTTCTAACAGGAAGTTAGATATAGCCTTCTGAGTAGAGAAAAGAAAAGTCTGTGTTAAAAATAACAGTTTGCTAGCCAGAACTACATTTTAACAAAGAAATGGGTTATTGAGCAAATAATTTTGTGATACCATTGTAATAAGAATAACTGGAAAGAAAAGGCCTAATATTCGCAATGTGACATTCAGAACATACAGTGAAAGTGGTAGTATTCTACTTTATTGTTTTTCTGTATACCAAATAAGAAAAGGAAAAAAAAAAGAATAAAATCAATTCAAGGAATAGAAACATTTGAAAACTGTTTCATTGAAATTTAATCTCTACATGGTACCAGTATTTTTCTACAGAAGATAATGTACATATTTCATATTTATTGAACCTATCATGAAATGATGATTTATATTGATGCTTTTGAACTGTGGTGTTGGAGAAGACTCTTGAGAGTCCCGTGGACTGCAAGGAGATCCAACCAGTCCATCCTAAAGGAGATCAATCCTGGGTGTTGATTGGAAGGACTGATGTTGAAGCTGAAACTCCAATACTTTGGCCACCTGATGCAAAGAGCTGACTCATTTGAAAAAGCCCTGATGCTAGAAAAGATTTAGGGCAGGAAGAGAAGGGGACGATAGAAGATGAGATGGCTGATAGCATCACCAACTTGATGGACATGGGTTTATATAGGCTCCAGCAGTTGGTGATGGATAGGGAGGCCTGGCGTGCTGTGGTTCATGGGGTTGCAAAAAGTTGGACATGACTGAGACACTGAACTGACTGAATTCACAGGTTTGTAGAGATGATATTTAAACATGAAATTTTAACATTAATAGCTCAGGATAATTCCATAGGAAAATAAAGTCTATTTTTAATATAGAAATCATGGCAAAGTTTAAAGGAGCACTTACAACTCAGTCAATTTGTCATTGTTTAAAAATTATATATACTCTAGCTTTATTGAAGGATTGAGACAACTTTGTGGGTGTTCTCTATTGAGATCTTTAATTATTTTCTTTAACTAGCTATTAATAGTTGAGCCAAATACTTTTTAAAAATAATGCATAAGAATACCTAAAAAGAAAATCAGAAAAAAGTTGGCAAGCCTGCTGCTATAGAGGAATGAATTATACAAAGTCAAACTGATCAGTGAAAAGTGAAAGTGAAGTCGTTCAGTTGTGTCCGACTCTATTGCGACCCCATGGACTGTAGCCTACCAGGCTCCTCAGCCCATGGAATTTTCCAGGCAAGAGTCCTGGAGTGGGTTGCCATTTCCTTCTCCAAGGTATCTTCTCAACCCAGGGATTGAACCTGAGTCTCCCATATTTCAGGCAAACACTACTGTATGAGCCACCAGGGGAGAAATTCAAATAACTATAAAAAATACTCTATAAGTGGTGAGACTGAGTTTAACAGTAGGTAGGGGAAGGGATAAGAAAAAAAAATCCTGGAATTTTTATTGATATACTCAGATAATACAGCTAATAAAATGGTTAAAATATGTATTAGGATTAATTGATCATGTCATCCAGAGCAAGAAAGGAAACAGCCTTACTTCAGTGAAATCTAATCTAAGCACATTACATATTGTGTCCTCTTTCAAAATCACGCTTAAGGAGGACATGCATAAGTTAGCATGTGTATGAAAGGTAAGCACAGGAATGAAGCACAGGAAAAGCAGTATATAATAGCTGAATATTAGTGTATAGGGTTTTAATATGGAAAAGGTTATATGCAGAGAGGATAGCATAAAACTTCATTATCATGTATTCTAACCACCTGGACTACTTTGAGTGATACTGTTCTATAACTTTCTACACCCATAGTTTTATATCAGTCCCTCAAACTGCAATGCCATATCTTTCTTCATTTTTTCTCTAGTGAATAATTAAAATTCCAATGAGGCTTTAAAGTTAGCCTCTAAAACTATCTCACTGACTATTCCTCTGTACAAGAGGGTCTTCCTCCTCCCTGCTCTCCAATTGAATGTGATACAGAAAGGATCACATTCTTCATGTATAACAACATCCTAGAAGTTTATTTTATCTTACAGAAGAAAGAATGCATCTTTTTGAAGGTTATAACTCTCACAGTTTTTGGCATAGCCTAAAAGATACTTAACAGAAACATTCTGTTAATTAAACATCCATTAATATTCAATTCAAAACAATATTATTCATATTTCTTTACATAGAGAGGAATAGACCCAGTACAGAGGAGAGAGGACATGCATAACTGTATTGATATAAGAAAATGCTGAAAGTGATTAAATTGAACATGTTTTAGAAATTTCATGATGACTATTTAGAGAAAGACTCCTATCCATGAATGCATAATAAGAGCAAATTAAAATTAGCGTTGGTAAAATGTGTTTAGAAATAAAAGAAACACTTTCAGAAAGATATGATTTGAACAACCGTACAAATTAGAGGTTAGATCTTTTTTAATACTGATGAATAAGCCTTTGATAAATGCACATCAAACTTTAATGCTTTTAAAAGATTTGAATTTTCATGAAATCTGCCTTAAAAATAAAATAGCATTAATAAGTATTTTTTAACAGCATGTTGTGGGGGTTGTGTGGTTATCAGAAAGCGGATTTCCAAAATGTTTTGTCAATTTAAAGGACAAAAGTACAATTCTAGAGGCAACATGTTTATTTGGAATAAAGAATTGCAATTTAGGTACACAGATTAAGGTAGAAGCCCACATATTGTCCCAATTACAAGAGAGAAGCTCAGGGGTTTCATGAGGGAAAAAAAGAGAGAAAGATGAGGTAACTTGCTTTTTGAGAAGAGTTCATTGGTGCATAATAAGATAATCAGCCAGGTGAGATGTCAATTGGTGAAAGATGAGGTAAAGCTAGATTTGTACTTCATTGGTAGATCAGGTGAAGTGGTTCATTTATCAGTCCTTTCAACAGGATATTTTAGTACTTTTGCTTAGTTTGCAGACTGTTGGAACTTAGTCCTGTTCAGAGGTATAAAAAATAGGACACGCAAGGCCTCTGGAATGACTGCTCCAGTTCTATTCTAAAATCTTTCAGTTTTTAGTGATAGCAACATCTAGATCTTTGCTATAATTTAATTGTAATACTTCTTTGCTTCCAATTCTAAAATAATAGTGGACTATAGAGGAGAACCAGAGAAGGAAATGGCAACCCACTCCACTATTCTTGCCTGGAGAATCCCAGGGACAGAGGAGCCTATCGAGCTGCCGTCTAGGGGGTCGCAGAGAGTTGGACACGACTGATGCAACTTAGCAGCAGCAGCGGCAGCATAGAGGAGAACCAAGGAAATACACCTCTGATTTGAGTGTTGTTTCTCTGAAAGAGACATAGTTTTGCCCTTCTATGACATTAGCTAGAAATGTTTCTTAATGCTAATCAGGGGACAGTTGAAACATATTAATAAAGCAAATAGATGGTAAAAATCTTGTGGTCTTTATCAAAAGAGATAAGATTACTACTCAATGTTTAGCGCTATGGGGATATTTGGCATAGTAGAGTCATTTATTCATAATACACTGTTTCTTTCTGGCATTAATTTCAGTGTTATTCACTGAGGAGAGAAAAACGTTTGGCACAAACTGAAGACTATAGTCTTTCAAAAAGAGGTTCTTGCATGACACTATTCCTAAGAGATTTGCCTCAGTTAAAAGCATTCTTCTGTCCTGTGGATATTTGTGTACACATCTGATTGAGTGGAAAAAACTGCTAGAGAAAAATGAGATCACAAATGTATGTTTTGGCTGCCATCAAGTCAATACAGTAATAGGTTGGTGAAAACATCAAAACACAGTCAAAGCTGCCTTCAGTGTCTGAGCGCAGAATTCACTGGGCAGTCAGCCAGAAAAGGTCATTTTTTCCCATTTTATCAGTAATCATGAAGGAAATAAATATCAGGATCATGATTATTTTAAACAAGTTTGTGTTTGCTCTAAGAAAATAGTCTCTTAATTTTCTTATTAAGTATATTATTTATTTTATTCAGTTGATAAGCCAAAGAGTAACAGGCATTGACAAGCAAGTGAATCTGTACTTGCAAATGATTAACAGAGAAAAATAGATATTTCAAGATGCACTTATGGAAACTGACACATATTTTAAAGCAGAAATGCTTGGAAAATCGTTTGGCACATTTTTGAATGTATTAAGAGAAATAAAAATATGCAGGACTACAAAAGAAAATCTTGGCACCAATAATTTCATGTTAATTACAATAAAAGATCTGTCTGATCATATCAATATTACCTCAATAATTCTTTAACAATTGTATGAATATATAAATCATAAGAAAAAAGCTAATATATAGTACATAAAAGTTTGAAATCCTTTCCTTCATCTTGTTGAAAATTTTCTCTTTTTAGTACACAATTTAACTATATGCCTATAGGAGAAAACAATTTTGAATATAAAAACAGCAAGAGATTAAACCCCATTTTTATATATGCATTCATATTGTACATATATATATTATACATATTATATATGTATATAGCCTTATATACATATATATAATATATACATATATTATACATATTATATATGCATTCATATTATACATATATATATATATATATAGCCCTATATATATATGTATATATACATATATATATAGGGCTAATTGGTAACCATTTCAACCAGAAACAATGTGGTTATAAGTTGAGCAGTAATATAAAAACAGAAAAAAAGTGGTTTCTGATATCTACCCATGCTTTCAATCAATGTGTATTTTATGCTAGGCAGTATAAATGGTTTGTGTTCTACAATAACTCAATTTTTTGTCAGAGTGGGAAGAATAGAAATATAATTATAATGTAATGTGATAACATAATTATAAAGAGCTGTGGAGAAACAAAGAAAAATCAATTATCATATTAGACAATATCTTTATGATATCTAATGTGGTATAAACTGGCAGTTGTTAAATATTCTTACTGAATTATATTTTGCTTAAATGGAGTTCTTCATACTGCCTGTATTAATTACATAGGGGATTGTAGCAGAGTATTTTACCTAGATCTAAAAACAATATGTAGACTACATATATATAGGATATAAAATAGAATACATTATATATAATATTAGTTGTGATATTTCAGTTGGTTGAGTGAATAAATTATATTTTATGGAATTATTATCTTAAAACTTTGAAAAACATGTTTTAGAATATCTAACTTCTAAAATGGGAAAAGAAAACTATAGTAAATTAGATGTCAATATTCTTTCCTCATGGACTTCCCTAGTGGCTCAGTGGTAAAAATCTATCTCCCAATGCAGGAGATGTGGGTTTGATCCCTGGGTTAGGGAGATCACCTGGAGAAAGAAATGGGAACTCACTCCAGTATTCTTGCCTGCAAAATTCTATGGACAGAGGAGCCTGGCAGGCTAATCACAAAAGAATCAGACATGACTTAGCGATTAAACAATTCCTCCCTTGACATAAAGAAAAATTCAATAGTGAACATTACTTTATAAACTAGGAATATCTAATGCAAGAATAAGATATTCATATCTTATTCAGTAAGAATAATTGTGATGATAATTACGTTAACAATAAAAATACATTTATCTATAATTCAATAAGTATTTTGATTTTCTTTGTGTGGGTCATTCTTTGAAGAGTTTAGAAATAGTTCTTTAAGCCTTATTCCTTGCTCTTTAAGATAACTCTAGGAGAAAAATATTAATATCCTCATTGTACAGATGCAGAAAATGCAGTATGAGAAATTAAAACATTTGAACAAGTCTAGAACATGGAAGATAGAATCCAAAGATTATTCTGCTAATTACTACACTATATGACTATAGGTGTTAATGAGATTTACAAGGAAGGTCTTATCCCTAAAAGTTTTAGCCTGGAGTAGGCATGGCAGATCATATTTAGAACAATCTAATTATTTCCATGATTTCACACATCAACATGTATCAGAATCATCTGCAGAGTTTTAAAAACACAGATTACTCAGGACCCTATCCTGAGTCGCTGAGGAGGCATTGTTATTCAGTGACTAAGTTTTGTCTGCCTTTTTGCAGCCCCATGGACTGCTGCATGCCAGCCTTCCCTGTCCTTCACTATCTCTTAGAATTTGCTCATTCATGTCCAATGAATTGGTGATGTCATCCAACCATCTCATCCTCTGTCATCCCCTTCTTTTGCCCTCAATCTTTCCCAGTATCAGGGTCTTTTCTAATAACTTGGCTCTTTGCATCAGGTGGCAAAACATTGAAGCTTCAGCCTAAGCATAAGTCCTTCCAATGAATATTCAGGGCTCATTTCCTTTGAGACTGACTGATTTGATCTCCTTGTAGTCCAGGGGATTCTCAAGAGTCTTTTCCAGCACCACAATTCAAAAACATCAACTCTTTGGCACTCAGCCTTGGTTATGGTCCAACTGTCACAGTCGTACTTGACTACTGGAAAAACCATAGCTTTGGCCATATGGACTTTTGTCAGCAAAGTGATGTCTGCTTTTTAACATAGTGTCTATTTTTGTCATAGATTTCCTTCCAAAGAACAATCGTCTTTTAATTCCATGGCTGCAGTCACTGTCCACTGTGATTTTGGAACAAAGAATATAAAATCTGCCACTGTTTCTACTTTTTCCTCATCTATTTGCCATGACGAAGAGGAATTGTGTGGTAGGGCTGAAGAACTTGCGTGTTTAACAAATTCTCAGCTGTTGTTAAACCTGGTGGTCTAGGGATCATACTTTGAGATCCCCTTTTGTAGGAGTTTCTAAGATGAACTTGAAATGGGAAACCACTGATTGGGACAGAATATATTGGATCATCTCTGAATAGAATTATAGCCATAGGAATGAGAGAAGACTTTCCTGAGAAATCTAATGCAGAGTATTATATTGAATCTGTTGACCTTTAGGTATATTGAGGGATTCTGAGGAGTGAAAATATAGCTAGCTGTCCCAAAATATATTTTTTAATTAAAGATTGGGTCACATAATTTTTATCTTAAGTAATGATATTTATCTTATTATAAGAACATAGCTACTGCTCTATTCACCACTGCCCCCACACACATATTAATTTTTGCTCTTTTCAATATCTGCTTTCCCCAATTATAGCAATGAGTAAGAAATCTAAGCAAAAACCCATCTCAAAATAAAATATTTTTAATTATAAAATGTAATAAAATGTTACGAACAAAGCAATTTTACTACATGTACCAGGTTATTAAGTTATCCAGAGTCTCTAAGTGGGTCATAATCCTAATTAAACATGTTTTTATATAAAACATGAAGAAGAAATATTAACAAGATTATGTTAGGGACAGTGGAGGCCTGCAAAAGATTTATTATTGCTAAACAAAAACCCTGGAATTGAGGCAAATGAGAGGATAAATCAGAACCAGATTTAACAAGATTCCTTTCAGAAGAACAAACATAGCTGGGTTTGTAGTAGGGAAAATAGAGTCATTTATCTACAGAGTGAGAATTACCAGGGAGAAGAAAATGGGTCTTTAGGATTTTGAAATCATAACTTTAGTAGCAGGGGTGTTTGGATAAGATCAGCTATGGTATGCCCACATTATTGACAATTTTTCATGAGGGAAATAGTTTACAAGAAAATTGCCTCAGGCTTCATGTCTATTTCCAAAGAATTTTATAGGGAATCTTCTAGCTTCTGTGCATTCATAGTAGAATGGGCTGTGTTAAGATACCTTGACTTATATAATCTTAAATCCAGTTTTAAAGGGGATATTTATCTCAAGTTATTTATTATTATTTTGTTACAGCAAAAATATCAAGAAAAAACTACAACAGCTGACCTATAGAATTTCTACAATTTTTTTTTGAGCTGATGGCAAAAGCATATTATTGAACCTTTTTTGCCTAGGTAGCTAGAGAGCTAAGATGAAACTATAAGACAGTGTTGATAATGGGGATACAGGAATAAAGTTGAAAAAATAGGCAAAATTTGTAAAATGAAAGCTTCACTGTATACATATTTGCTTCAAATCAGATGGAAGGAACAGGGATAATATGGACTTTCAGTTGAGTCACAGATGTAATTATGTTGGTATGCTAATGAAACTTTTATAGGTGGAAGGTAGATAGCATTTTGGCTTGCACAGTATTAAAGTTGTATACTGACAGAATACCTCAGGTTGCTTATTACAGATGATATATTTAAAGTATTTAAAATGGTAAATTGTGAAACATAGCAAATCCTAAAGAACTTATGGGCATTGTATAAAGAAGAAAAATATCAAACAGTAGTGTAACTAATACCCAGATTCAGATATAAAACAGCAGTATTTCTAAGCCTTCCATCTTCTATGCCAAGTTTTGTATTATAGGTCCTGAAATAGTCAACAAAGTTTTTTTTTAATTAATTAATTTTTCTTTACATTATCGTGTTGGTTCTGCCATACATTGACATGAATCTGCCATGGGCACACATGCGTTCCCCTTCCAGAACCCCCCTCCCACCTCCCTCCCGATTCCATCTCTCTGGGTCATGAAATAGTCAACGAAGTTTAAATGCACATGATATGGCAAATGCAAAGCTGGGTTTAATGCCCAACTTACCTTCGCTGGTTCCAAGGTTCACACAACCTTCAAAATTATTATTCTGCACTATTTGTCAGCTTATTTTTACACTTATAAGATCTCCTTTAATAAATGCATTGTTACAACATAATAACTACTTATAATATTAGGAAGGGTGATTGGCATGTTACATTGCTTAAGTTGTGTCCGACTCTTTGGGACCCCATGGACTGCAGCTCGCTAGGCTCCTATGTCTATGTCATTCTTCAGGCAAGAATACTGGAGTAGGTGGCCATTCCCTTCTCCAGGGGATCTTCCGGACCCAAGGACTGATTTCAGGTTTCCTGCATTGCAGACGATTCTTTACCATCTGAGCTACCAGGGAAGTCCATTACAACATAACTTACAATAATAGAAAGGCTAGTCAGTGCACCACGATCCTTTCTGAAATATTAATTAGTGAAATATGTCTTTATATTTGAAATACAAGTTAATAAATATCAAGTTGATTTTAATCCAAACTGGGTCATATTTTATCCATGCAAATGGATTGCAGACCATTATAGCAGATAACAGGAAGATGGCAGAAGCACTTGATTTTATAAAGGAGGGGACACACATTCACTTTTCCAGAAATGTTCTTTTAAAAATTACTCTGAAGATATTAGACTAGAGCATTGGAACCTAGAACATTTTCCATTCCCTGCAAATGTGCCAACAGAATAAGACTAAGGAAGGACAAAATCATATTTTATTAAAATGGCCAAAGTACCAATACTGGAAACTGCCAAGAGGGCTGTAAAGGGAAACACACACACACACACACACACACACACACACACACACACACACACACACACAATATTATGACGTGAAGAGATAAAAAATTGTGATGCTTTCATTTCAAGAAACATTTTCTCTACCCAAGCAAGTTTTGAGAATTTAACACAAAAATAAAGAAAACAGATAGGGAAGCTGGAGTAAAAAATAATGGCATCATGACAGATGTTTCAGGCACATTTAAAACGGTTATTGTGGCAATAGCTCAGCAGTAGTGGGACAGAGAATGGAAGATAAGCAATGACATTACAGGTAGAAGGAATGAGAATTTGCCCTACACCAGCATCAAAGGCTAGTCAGAATACATTTGATAGATTATCAGTAGTGTATTTTGAGATACATATGTATCACTCTGATAACCACTCTCCGAAGGAATATCTACCAGAATGAAGTACTAGAATTTGACCTATTTATTTGTTCACTTAAGATAATCTAAAATTATAAAATTTGAATGACAAAAATTCTGTTTATCTCTTTATATCATTGCTTTATTAAAATGTAAAGCATTCCAGGAACTCTTTGAATAGAGATTAGACTTCTATTCATTATATTTTTCTCCTTTCTAGAAAACTAAACTCAAAATCCTTTTTCTTCTAAAGTATAGCTAGTTTAACTGTATCTCATATATTCATAGCTTGCATTTATATTTCTGTCTAGGCATATGTTTGAAAGAACCCTTGAACTATTCAGGAAAGAGGGTGTAGGCTGAAAGTTTCCACTTACATCACTCCTTGCTCCAAAATATCTCAGATTTTAGCTGTAAATTGGTGATTCTAACTTAATTTTCATTTATTCAGAAAGTTTCTTGGCTTCACTTTTCTCAGAGGAAAAATATACTCTGTAAACATAGAATTGACACAGAGATCATATTTCCCGTCTATTTTAAGCTAGACTATGGTTTTGGGCTTCCCAGGCAGCACTAGTGGTAAGGAATCCCCTTGCAAATGCAGGAGACATAAGAGATATAGGTTTGATCCCTGGGTGGGGAAGATCCCCTGGAGAAGGAAATGGCAATCCACTCCAGTATTCTTATCTGGAGAATTCCATGGACAGAGGAGCCTGATGGGTTAGAATCCATGTTTGCAAAGAGTTGAACTGGACTGAAGCAACTTTGTACAGCACATGATTTTTTAGCAATTAATTAATTATCCAGTCATTCCTAACAATTATTATAATAATCAAACAAGGATACCTATTTGAAACTATTAACAAAGGCAAAATACCTTATTTCAAGGATTTTAAAACTACTTTCATCATAATGTCTATATTTGACAACATTTTCAGTATAAGATTTGTTTATTAAGAGATTAATTAGCCCTATTTTCCAGCATATGTTCAGTCTAAAAACATACATTTAGAATAATGTTGATTTTTTTCAGAAGGAGAAAAATACAGGTGTTTTAAGTAGACGTCTTTTCTGAAGCATTTTCTTGTATAAACCACTCCATAAATGGGTGGGTATAGAATACAGAAAGTTCCATATCAGTTCAAGATAAGAAATGTCACTCAGTAAAACACTGATACTTAAGACAACTCCCATGTTGAGGAGATACTGAAATGGATGTAAGAACGGGAAAAGTAAAAAGCTAAAGTCAATAAAATGGCTGGGAATACAGCCCCCTCTTTGAAAGCTTGATTTATGCCACTTTACTTTAGGAAGCACCTACATTGGTACAAGTTTTTTGCTAATGGAAAGAAATAAGAAGAGGATTTTCACTTTCACACACACACACACACACACACACACACAAAGGCAAAAAGTGAAAACAGTGTTCAGCATTTATCTTGTCAGGAGCTGTTAAAGCCACAGCATGTACTCCCAACAGTGAGGACCACCACCCAGCCCCTTCCCCTGTACTTCCCTAGAAAGTACACTCAGCTTCTTGGCTTTGATTTGTGTCTGTGAGCATCTGTGCTTTATCTTGATTTATTTTGAGCATTCATTAGCAAGATGTGTTCTAAGATATTTGCTTCTTTACTTTAGGCTATTTCAGTTTAAAAAAGATTTCATAGGAACACTCCATTTTCAGATAGCACGGGAAATCTGTATCTCCAGTTATGACTAAGGAAATGCACATGGGAATGTATATGTAGGAAGAACACAGCCAAAGTACCTTTTTTAATGGATTTGATCCCATTTTTATTAGATTATTTTTTAAATATACCAATGGGTTGTACTCTGCTGCTTCCAACTGTAATAAAATATCATTTAGAAATATCATTTGATTTTTTTTCTCAGTCTATACCTAGAATAAGGAGGAAGAACTTAGCTGGCTAGTTAATTGCAATGTTTTTATAGTTTGATTGCCTCAGTAAAAATATGATAGATTTTGCGCCTATGTCTGATTGTTGTTTTATTCACTAAGTCTTGTTAGTCTTTTTTGTGATCCCGTGGACTGTAGCCCACCAGGCTCCTCTGTCCATAGGATTTCCCAGGCAAGAATACTAGAGTGGGTTGCCATTTCCTTCTCCAGGGAATCTTCCTGACTCAGGGATCAAACTCACATCTTCTGAACTAGCAGTTGGATTTTTACCACTGAGCCACCTGGGAAGCCCTGTTATACAATGCTTCAAGAAAAGCTTATTGGAGGAAAACCATTCTTTTTTGTGCCCCTCTCAGCCAGCCTGAAGCTTGAGTGTGATAATCATGAATGTCCATCTTCATTCCATGTCCTGGATGTAGTATCGGACTATGAGGAGGTGTGCAGGTGGTTATTGAATTTTAGATCAATATATGTATCAGTGAGAAATTTGGCGTTACCAGATAATCCATTTGATAAGCACTCTTCTGTGATTTTATTTTTTTCTCCCCCTAAAAAAAGCTTCAGTTAATTCTTTACTGAAGAAGGAATACTTTCCTTATTAGCAGAATTGTATGTGCTTTCCTTGCAATCAGTGAATCTCCAGTACAGTGCTTAGTCACACAGAGATCTCTGGCTATAACAGTAACAAAAATTAGCATATAAGCAATTAAGGGATTTTTTGCTTGTTTGTTTCCCTTATATTGTTATTCTATTAGTTGATATGATCTGTAGTCATCTAGGGTATATACAATTAGAGAATATTGATAAAAGAGATTTGCCTATTTGTCCTAACTGTATGCATTCTGGCAATCATAGTGAAAAATTAGTCATGATTAGATATTACTGTCAGTGAATCTTGGAAGGAAAATACTGAACATATAATAATGTGAGCAAAAAAGATACTGATCAAATGTTGAATTAAGCACTTCTTTACTTAAGACTCATAGTAGGGTGCTACAACAAATTAATAGAGCAAGTAGACTGTGATGAAAATATTAAGAATGAGTAAAGACTGAAGCTAAGACCCTGGCCAAATGAAATCACTATCAGAATTTTTATGGTTAATTTTTATTTTTTTTTCCTCAGAGTTCTAAGAATGTGCTGTCATATTATAAATATTCTCAAGGAATATGCTATAAGGTCTGCTATAAATAACCTATATTGTATTCTTATAGATTGTCATACTTTTATCTAGTATAGAAAGCAATATTTGCTTTGCTTATTTTAGCTAGTTTGCTAACAAAACAGGACTTCCCTGGTGGCTCAATAATGAAAGATCCGTCTGCAGATGTGGGTTCGATCCCTGGGTTGGGAAATCCCCTGGCAAAGGAAATGGCAAAAATAATCTTGCCTGAGAAATCCCATGGACAGAAAAGCCTAAATCACTTACAGTCCATGGGGTGGCAGAGTTGGACATGACTTTGCAGCTGAGCACTCACTAACAAAAGAGTTCAGAAAGTCTAAGTACCTTTTTAGATGAACTTGATACAATTTTTATTAGCTTATTATTAAAATACACCAATAGGTTTTACTCTTATGTGTCCAATTCTAATGAAATATCATTTAGAAAAGAATTCTTTTTCTCCAGTTGTTAAACTGGGAAGAAATTTTTTGGTTTAGTTTGTCTTTTTGTGATTAATCTCTTTGGAACTTGATAGTTTTAAGGAAAAGAAACTAATGTGGAAAAAGAAAAATGCATAGTTACAGAAGCATTTTGTTATAGGTTGACTTCTGTGCCCCAAGTCATGGGGAAAAAATAAAAACACCCATGTGGAAAAAAAAAATACCCGTTTTGTTGAAGCCTTAACCCCTACTATCTCATAATGTGACCTATTTGAATGTAGTTAAGTTCAAATGAGATCATATGGATGAGCCTAAATCCAATCTGACTGCTGTCTTTATAAGAAGAGGACATTAGGATACACCAAAGAGACAACAGAGAAAACATCATGAAAGAGTGAGAAGGTGGCCTCTGCAAGCCAAAGAAGGAATCCTCAGGAGAAACCAAACATACTGACATTTTGACTCGACTTTGAGATTCTAGACCTGTGAGGAAACAAATTTCTGGTGTTTCAGCCACCCAATCTGTGGTATTTGTTATGGTAGCCCTAACTGCCTGATACAGTTGGGTAGGATGGTACAACTGACATATTTTAATAGCTGAAGGAAGAGTAAGTGATATCATGCAGTTAATGGCATAGAAACAAAGGTAAACTGTGATCATGTGGCAGGATGTGATAGCAAATAGTGAAAAGCTTTCTATACCATGGCTACATGTTTGATCTTTAATTTGGGGGTGATGAAGAACTATCAAGCATTTTCAAGAAAGAGCAGTAAGAGTGAATTGGGGAATAGAAGGCTCAAGTAATGAAATAAAAAATCTTGTGTCCAGGGTTAGAAAAGACATTTTGAAGAATTTTTTTTAAGTTTAAAAATAGTTACATGAGAAAAATAACTATCATTATGAGGAATACTCTGAATTCAGAAATGTTAAATTAATTTAAATAATTATAATTATTTTTTCTTAAATATGAGTAAGTTAATAAATACATTTAGAAGAAGCACTGCATAATTTTATATGAAACAGTAATTAATGCTTATGTGACATTTTTACTATCGCAGTCAACCAATGGCAGTTTTTCCCCCCAATTTTTATTTTAAAGTGTTTTCTGAACAGATTTGACTGACGTTTAGTGTTTGTCAAAAAGGAAGCCATAAATGGATTCAAAGAAATTTTTTTTTTGGTCTCATTTGAAGAATAGTGAAGTCAAGGAATTCCACCTAATCTGAGGTACTTTAGAAGTCTTAATTTAAAAACAAAATCCAGTGGGGGGGGGAATACTATGCACTGACTGAAACTTGCCTAAAACACCAAGATATAAAAGTTAAGTGTAAGTTATTTGTGACATAAAAGTATCTGTAGCTCTGAGTTTCAGGAAAGAAATAAAACAGAAAAAGAAGACTTTGATAGATGCCCTATAGCCCTCAACTTCCCAGGAGTTTTGATTCTGATTCTTTGTGTCCCTGTAGGATTGTTATATAATCTGCTATTGTGAGTAACCAAAGCACTGCTGGACTAATGTTTAAATATGCCACAGAATTCTGAGTCTTGAAGGCTTAATTATGGGGAGAATATAGTACTTAAGAGAAAGGGTAAAAAAAATATGTATTTGATATATCCTTTCAGTTTTATGACTCCCAGGATACAGAAATATTTGTTTTCTAGTTTCTAATGGCATCCATGATATCAAGATTTAGTGTAAGGATGCACTCAAAGTGACATTTATATTAAAGAAAGCTGCCAAGACCAAGGTATCTTGAAAACTGGTTCACTATGAGGATTACCTTATAAAAGAAACATAAAAAGTACAGTTATGGAGTTAGTGTGATATATATGAGGTGATACTGTATGGTTGGGGCATCATTTAATTTCATTTTTACTTATATTAAAGTTTCTGATTAGGGTCTTTGGAAACATGAGCTGTATCACCCCTAAGTAGGCTTGCATTTGCAGACAGTTTTATGAAGAGGCTGGCTTAACTGATGGTCACAACAAATTCATGATGAATACTTCCAGGAAGAAAACCTCATTGAGGTATCTCTTCTGTGAAAGGAATTCTAAAGTAGATTGAAAAACGATTCTAAGTATCCAGATACTCCTAAATCTCCATAAAAGGCAAAGAACTATCACAGGCATCATATTTCTAAGTTTCTCGGAAATGAAAATGTACATTTCAGAATATTTTTACAATGCACTTTTTTAAAAACCAAGAAAAGTGGTGAATAAGAAAGTCAAATGCCATTTTAAAATAAGGAAGCAAGCCTTAGATTGCAAAATAGTTGCTTGTTGTTTTTGTTGTGAATGCTCTGCTAGAAAACCTGGATTTCTTGCAAACACAATCTCTATGGCTTTTCAAGGGGACATATTAGGAGGGAAAGAAAAATTTCATTATTAACATTTTGTCCTCAAGGCAGATATTTGCATGCTTACCTCTTTCAACTTTCCCCTTTATACTGTACAACATCCACGAAGCTTGAGTAATTTTTTGTCTGGATATGTGACATTTTCAAGTGACTCTTTTCCAGGGTCCATGGAAGATTAACTAATGGTAATGTAAGTCAGAACATCTTAAACTCGTTAATTTTTTTTAAATGTCAAATTTCAGCAGGCAAATACTAATGGGAAATGGGACAATATACTTCATCCTTTCTGAGCAAGTTCATATATTTGAGAAGATTCTCCTGTGTCCTTAATTTTGTTTTCCCAAGTCTCATAAATGTCACAGCTCTCAGGCACTCAAATTTCCTTTTATATGTAGAAAGTTTGAGGCTCTAATCAGATTTAATTAGTGCAAGTGCTTTGCCTATTCCTGTGTCCAAGCAGGTTAATGATTTGAAGGATTCAAGTAACACACTCTAAATTATTTTAATTAACATTTGTTTTGTTTTTTAGTGATTTTTATTTACTTATTTTTGGATGTGTTGGGTCTTTATTGCTGCATGTACTTTTCTCTAGTTGCAATGAGCCAGAGTGGTTCTTTGTTGCTATGCACGGGCTTCTCATTGCAGTGGCTTCTCTTCTTATGGAGGATGGGATCCAGGGTACACAGACTTCAGTAGCTGCGGTCCATGGGCTCAATAACTGTAGTTCCAAGACTCTAGAGCACAGGCTCAATAGTTGTGGCACGTGGACTTAGTAGCTCCACGGCATGTGTAATTTTCCTGGACCAGGGTTTAAAACCTGTGTCTCTTGCATTGGCAGGTGCATTCTTTACCACTGAGCCACCAAGGAAGCCCAACATTTGGTTTTGAAATGCTGTTTTTCATGAGAATAAAAGTACAGAACTCAGGATGTTGTAGCTAGAAGAATTTAATGGTTCTGTTCCATTTTCAGAGTAGAGCCTAAGCAATTCAAGAGTTGTTTGCTGAGATCTGGGGATGAGGATTGAGTGATGGGGGTAGAGTAAGTAAAAATCCCAAAGAAAGGCAATGCGTATTCTATCTAGATTACTTTTATCAGTATATTTACATTCAAGTTGTATATAACAACCAAGTGTCATATTTCAATATCCTTTTAACCAAATAATTGCTGTTGTTTAGTCACTAAGTCATGTCCAACTCATTTGTGACCCCATGGACTGTAGCCCAGCAGGCTCCTCTGCCCATCAGATTTCCCAGGCAAGAATACTGGAGTGAGTTGTCATTTCCTTTTCCGGGGTATCTTCCTAACTCAGGGATCAAACCCACGTCTCCTGCATTAGCAGGTAAATTCTTTACCACTGCGCCACAAAGGAAGTCCAACCAAATAATATTCATTCATTTATCTATTCATTTGTTAATTTATTCTTACATTAAAGTGATTATTAAGCTGAATTCTGGGACTAATGCTAGGTACCAGAGGAAAAAAAAGCTTAAGATACAGCTCATGTTTTTATGTAGGTCATTAACTGGTAGTGAGATATTTCAAAACAAATATTTTAAAAAGTTAAGAAAACCTAGAAATGGATTTTATTTTTTGTTCTGTCATGGACTCATTTTACAATATTATAACCAGACAGGTTGATAATTTTGTCCCTGATTCTTTACATTCTCACTTTCTATTACTCAATCATTTTTGATGTTATACATGTTAAACAGATTTTGTTCTCCTAAAACCCTCATTTCCAATTTTTAATTTGTGTAATATTTTCTCTTCCTTTATCCTCTTCATCATAATTATTTTTGATAAGGTGAAAATTGAAGTTGTATGTTCTTTTAGCTTTCAAAA
Organism: Antilocapra americana; assembly: GCA_007570785.1. Lineage (NCBI taxonomy): Eukaryota > Metazoa > Chordata > Mammalia > Artiodactyla > Antilocapridae > Antilocapra > Antilocapra americana. Next base: position 13,997,615 of record ML664163.1, on the reverse strand, counting down.
TAACATTTAGGATGTACTCTTGGGAACATTTCCATGATAGATATTAAAAGATGTCTTGAGAGTTCGATTCTTTGGTTATAGTTTATAATACAAGAGAGAAATAGACAATTTATACATTCAAAGATATCCACCTAAATACTAAAAGCTAATGTCATAAATGCATTTTTTTATTCTCCCATTGGGTTAATTAACATATATATCATTAAACATATTTAATTAAAACATTTTTGAGAATATTTAAGATCTACTTTCTTAGCAAATTATAATTATATAATATAGTGTTATCAATGATAGTCACCAGGGTATATATTAGATATTCAGACCTTATTTATCTTGTAAGCAAAAGTTTACACCTCTCCCTAGCCTATGGTAATCTATTTTCTACCTCTGTTTCTATGAGATCAACTTTTCCTTTTCTCATTCCATGGAGAAGTGATACCATGCAGCATGTCTTTCTGGCATATTTCAATTAGCATAGTGCTCCCCATGATCATTTATGTTATTGAAAATGACATGATTTCCTTCTTTTCGAAGACTGAATTATATTCCTCTCTGTGAACATAACATATTCCTTTAAAAATTATTTGTTTTGGGCTGCACTGGGTCTTCACTGCTGCATGCAGACTTTCTCTAGTTGCAGTGAATGGCAGCTGCTCTTCCCTGCAGTACGCAGGTGGCAGCTTCACTTGTTGCAGAGCATGGGCTCTGGGTGCATGGGCTTCAGCAGCTGCAGTTCATGGTCTCTAGCCTGTGGGCTCAGTAGTTGTGGCTCATGGGGTTAGTTGCTTCATGGCATGTGGAATCTTCCTGGGCCAGGGACCCGTATCCCCTGCATTGACAGGCTGATTCTTAACCAAGGGACCGACCACAAGGGAAGTTCTGTGTTTCACATTCTTAATTCATCTATTGATGGACAATTAGGCTGTTTCCATATCTTGGCTATTGTGAAAAATGTTACAGTGAACATGGAGTACAGATATTTCTTCCAGGTAATGAGTTTGTTTCTTTTGAAAATATACTCAAAAATAAAGTTGCTAGACCATATGGTAGCTCTATTATTAACTTATTGAGAAGCCTCCATATTGTTTTCCATAGTGGCTGTACCAATTTATATCCCCAACAGCAATGTACAAGGGTTCCCTTTTCTCTACATCATCATTTTTCTCTGTTGTCTTTTTGATAATAGCATCCTAAAGATGTGAGATAATATTTATTATGGTATTGATTTGCATTTCCTGGCTGATTAGTGATGTTGAGAATCTTTTTATATACTCATTGGCCATTTACATGTCTTTTTGAGAAAAGTGTCTATTCATCCTAAACCCATTTCAGGGGAGTTATTTGAGATGTTTTTGCTACCAAATTGTATAAGTTTCCTATATATTTTGGATACTAACCACTTATAAGATGTGTTACAAATACCTTCCCCTATTCCACAGATTGCCTTTTCATTTTGTTGATGGTTTCCTTTGCTAAGCAGAAACATTTTTTAGATTGATGTATTCCCACTTCTTGTTTGCCTTAGCTTTTGGTGTCAAATCCAAAATAATCATTGACAAGACCAATGTTAAGAAACTTACCTCCTGTATTTGGATGTTACATATAAGAAAAACAATGATGAAATGACTGGTCTTCATGTCAGAAATATGACAATGAAAATTTTAAGGCTTTAATAATAAATATATCAACTTAGAATTTTTATCTAATATAAGTACTTAAAATTACAGTAAACATCAAACCAGTACTGCTATGTATGTGTAAAAGTGGAAAACAGGGTAGTCGGTTACAAAGAACTATGAATAGTCTGAGACTTACCATAACTTGCAATTTAGCATTTTAGAATTTTACTATTTCTAGAATGCTAGCAGAAAATATGAGATACTCGGGTCATATATAAATTACTCTATTACTCATGGTACAGCAAGCAGCATAATAATTATGTTTTCTTAAGTTTATTCTGACTACAGAGTGCCATTAAAACAATGCAGAGAAAACCAAATAGATGAGCCCAGTGGGTTGTGTCACAACTGAGGAATTTACAGACTTAGAGAACTTAATTATTTTATAATGTACACTAAACCTGACTGACCCCTGCCCCTAAGGAAGTCATATTTTCATACTGTATAATTAATGAAGGGCTTCCCTTGTGGCTCAGCTGGTAAAGAATCCTCCTGCAACGTGGGAGACCTGGGTTAGATTTGGGTTCTGGAGATCTCCTGGAGAAGGAAAAGGCTACCCACACCAGTATTCTGGCCTGGAGAATTCCATGGACTGCATAGTCCATGGGATCACAAAGAGTTAGACACGACTGAGCAACTTTCACTTCACATAGTTAATGACTTTGGAGGGAGAGTATATGTGTGTGTATATATATATATATATATACACACATGCACACACACACACACACACACATATCTTTATATACATAAAGATATACAAAATAATGTTAACAAAGGCTGTCATTGTCTTTGTGGGGAAAAAATGCAGAAATGTGAGAAACCCATGGAGAATTATGTGGAACACCACTTTGAAAAATAATTCTATCAGTTTCTTTGGTCTAAACGCACATCTACTCTATGACCAGCGATCCTAGTTCCAGGTATTTTATCAAAGTGAAATATATATATATATATTCACAAAAACACTTGCACAAGAATGTCAGTAGCAAAATGTGTAAGTAACATATATCACTTAGTAATAATTCAAGCAACTCAATTAAAAAGTGGGCAAAAGATTCAAACAACATACACTTAATCCATAAACCCATGAAAAGATGCTCTAAACCATTAGTCATTAGAAAATTACAAATTAAGAGAGTGATTTGTAATTTTCTAATGACTAATGGTTTAGAGCATCTTTAAAACCACTTTAAATTGTCATGTGTCTAATCAATCGCCAGCCCAGGATTGATGCTCGGGACTGGTGCAGCGAGATTTCCCGGGGGGGAGGGAGGAGGGAGGGGGGACCCGGAGGGGAAGCATATGTAAACCCATGGTGATATCATGACAATTGTATGGCAAAAAAAATAATAAAAAAAAAAAACCACTTTGGGATACTTTCAAATACCCAATAGAAAAATTAAAATGGGAATTTTTGAAAATACTGAAAATGCCAAGTGTTTGTAAGAATGATAAGCAACTGTAACTCTCATACATTATTAGTGGGATATGAAATGGTGCAGTCAGTCTCTTTGGTAGATTGTTGAGCAGTTTCTAACAACATTAAATATCTATTTACCATACCTTTGTCCTTAAGCATGATGTTGCATCACATTGGTGTTGAAGGCAACAAGGTGAAAATCAGTAGGACAAGCCATACGTGTCTCTTTTCCTGATTAGGAAAAATAAATAAAGAAAACTTGTGTAAGACATCCCCCAGAAAGATTTTGCTTATGCCTTACTATCCAGAATTGTGCCACATGGCCCACCCCTATCAATCAGAAAGGCTTGGAAAGTCAGCATTTTACTACTGCAGTGGAGGAGAAAATGAGATTTGGGCATTGGTGATAAAGCATAAAAGTACTGAGATTGTGGGAAAAATATTTTTTTGCATCCAAGAGCACAGAGAATCTCATTCAAAATTTGTTTCCAAAACATTAAATAGAATTAGCATGATTTCTAAGGGAAATCCCTCCAGTTAGATAAAATTTCTGATTGTATGTACATTAGAAAATGTTTGCCATGCATTGCTTCCTTTTCATCTTTTCACAGAAAAGACAAGTCAAATTTCTACACATGATTCTGTTAACAAGTGTTTAATACTGAATTTATTTAAAAATGGCCACTAATATAACAGTTCTATAAATATATTTCAACTTTAACTATGTTAAATGAGCCATTTTACATTCCTAGAGCTCATAGGAGGCTGAAATGCATATTATGAGACAAATGAATTATATATAATATGAAAAAACACAGCTAATGTTCTAACCACCTACTATTTTGAACTTTTCATAGAGCCAGCAATTTTAAAATCATTTCAAAAACATTATAGTCAGTTCCTACAATTATTCATAGATAACTAAATTTGTATAATTTTGATATAAAGCAAAACAGACTGCTCTTATGAAATTAAAAATTAACCACTTTGACTATGTATTCTATGGTCATTCTTCTAAATATAGCATTTGTTTTCATACAAATCAGTCTTATAAGGGCTTGCAATCTATATGAAATAGCATATTCTGTTACATGACTTGTCAAGATAGATTGCTCTTCCTAATTACTCAACAGAGAGATAACATTGTTCCTCTTTTCACTTGTAGTCCATTGATGTGAAATTACCTGCTTATCTCAAAATATGCCAAGATTTTTACTTTTAAACATATTGTTCCTAGTGTCTCAATTTTCTCCTCTACTTTTACCTACAGTATTCTTTGCTAACCAAATAAATTGATTAAAAAATTACTTCCTCTAAACCCAGTAATCTGGGTTTTGTTTCCTTCTCATATTGTCCTTCCCTGGTGGCTCAGACAGTAAAGAATCTGCATCTGCCTGCAATGTGGGAGACCTGGGTTGGATCCCTGGGTTGGGAAGACCCTCTGGAGAAGAAAACAGCTACCCACTCCAATATTCTGGCCTGGAGAATTCCATGGACAGAGGAGCTTGGCAGGCTACATCCATGGAGTTACAAAGAGTCGTACATGACTGACTTTCACTTTCATAGTGTCCTGTAGCCGCTGCATTGGTCCCTGTCTGTTTTATAATATTCCTTATTTTGAAATTTCTTAGCCAGTAGACTGTGACGTTCTTAGAGACATGCACTCTTTCCTTATTATTTTTCCCCAGCACTTAAATGTAATGCTCTAATTATCATACCAACACAGTATATATTGATGAGAAAACCATTTATTCTTGTACATACATATATGATGGAGAAGGCAATGGCATCCCACTCTAATATTCTTGCCTAGGAAATCCCAGGGACAGAGGAGCCTGGAGGGCTACAGTCCATGGGATCACAGAGTTGGACACGACTAAGAGAATAATGAGCAAGCAAGCTTACATACATATATGAATTTATGAAGTTCAATCACAATTCTGGTACTTTCAGCTATCATCAATATATTATTGGTTGGCTAAAGCCAAACTTATGATTGTGATTAAAACTTGATGAAATCATGATGAGTATCTGAGTAGGAATTTTTATTATAGTGCTAAGTATTATTGAAATCATTGATAACCTCACTATTCTAGAGATTAGAAAGTAAACTCTTTACTCAACTAAATTTGTTAAACTCTCTCCACTTGGAAACATAAGAGACTAAAGATATTTTCCAACTAATCCCACAGTATTCAAATAAAAATCTGAGCCTGTTACTTTACTTAGAAGAACATTCAGTAGTCTGATTAATTTTATGTGTCAGTTTGACTAAGTGATGCCTCAATAACTTCTGAGTGTGTCTGTGAGGGTATTTCCAGAACAGATTAGTGTTTGATCATTGGAATAACTTGAGGAGATCACCCTCACTGAGTGGGAGCTTCATCCAAACTGCTGAGGGCCCAAATAAAACAGAGAGTCAGAGAAAGGGTGAATTTGTTCTCAGCTTGAGCTGAGACATCTGTCTTCTCCTTCCTTTGCGTGTCGGTTCTCCTGGTCCTCTGGCTTTTAGATATGGATTGGGATTTACACCACTGATTCCCCCAGTGCTCAGACCTTTAAGTCTGGACTGGAGATTTACCATTGTCTTTCATTGTCTTCCAGTGTGCAAACAGAGGGGCTTAGGGCTGGTCAAGGGGCTTAGCTTTCATAGAAGTGTGAACCAATCCCTCATTATAAATTACCTATCTATCTACCTACCTACCTATGTACCTACCTATCTTGTATTGGTTCAGTTTCTTTGGAAAAGTCTGGCTAATACAAGTAGTTCCCCCTTAGCTCTTAGTGTAACAAGGCCCAAATTGTTCTCACCATACTTGCAGTTATTCTCTAGCTTTTCCTCAGTCCTAATTTTCTTCCTTCATTAGGGTTTTCACATATGCTCTCTCAACCTGCCTGTTTCCACTCCTGATGTCAATGTGTCATGTTTTTTAAAAATATCATCAATATGTTATACTTTCCTTCTTGAATCATGTAATAAATATCACAATTGTGTTGAAGATTAAGAATATCTTTATAGTGAAGACATTACAGGAGGAGTCTTCCCCTAATCCAGAAGAGAAGTGTAAAACGCATTGTAGGAAACAAACTCATCACTAGCTTGAGGGTATTATCTTAAGACTCCTCCATCCAGGGTCAGCCCCATTCTTCATGAAATCAGGATAGAAGGTCAGAATATTAGTGTAGGTGATGAAAATAACATGAAGAGTTTGGAGGGGAAAAAAAAGGATTATCTTAATTTACGTTTTATAAATCTTTCCCCTTCCATTTGACCACCTGATTTTGTGCTCTTATGCTATGTTAAAATATGTTAAACTATGCTCAGTAGAAAATAGAGAAGTATAATTTTTTCTAACCTACATTTTGATTCAAAGAAAATGATTACTGATATCTGGCATCAAGTTGAGGTTAAAGAGGGAAGAAATATCACATTTTTATATGCTCTCTGTATGTATTTAACATATATATATATATATATGCTTATAAATATACATACATGCATATATGTGCATGTATATGAATAATAATGTGAATCCAGCAGTTATATACATCATTCATGTAGCATCTAGCTATTTATCCTCATGAATCTTACATGCCTTTATCAATTTGCAGTTTGCAAATGAAAATTGGTAGAGAGAAGACCTAAAAGCAGGTGACAAGAGATTAAAATTGCTAGTTATTTTGCAAAATAAGGACTAATAGGAACAAAAACTAAGAAGTATAAATGATGGGGGTAGAAATATCTTTGAGATTTAGAAGGAACAGTCATGAAAAAATGAATGTATGGTCGGTTTTAAATCAAGCCCCACTAGATGTAAGGTCAAGAGGAGGAACGAAAAAGTTTGTAACATTATGCATATTTTAAGTATGAGATAAAAAATTTTATTGTGATATTTATGTGTACAGAATACTCCAATAATATAAAATCACTTTACCTTTTGGATATGATTGTTATAAAAAACAAACTATAGTGCATACTTTAAAACAAAGATATAATTTAATGGTGAAGAGGGGAAATCAGTTCAGTTCAGTTCAGTTGTTCAGTCATGTCCAACTCTTTGAAACCCCATGTACTGCAGCACACCACCTTCCCTGTCCATCATCAACTTCTGGAGACTGCTCAAACTTATGTACATTGAGCCGGTGATGCCATCCAACCATCTCATCCTCTGCTGTCCCCTTCTCCTTTTGCCTTCAATCTTTCCCAGCATCAGGGTCTTTCAAATCAATTAGTCCTTCATTTCAAGTGGCAGAAGTATTGGAGCTTCAGCTTAAGCATTAGAACTTCCAATGAACATTCAGGACTGATTTCCTTTAGGATGGACTGGTTGGATCTCCTTGCAGTCCAAGGGACTCTCAAGAGTCTTCTCCAACACCACAGTTCAAAAGTGTCAACTCTTTGGCACTCAGCTTTCTTTATGGCCCAAATTTCACATCCGTACATGACTACTGGAAAATCCATAGCTTTGACTAGGTGGACCTTTGCCAGCAATGTCTCTGCTTTTTAATATGCTGTCTAGGTTGGTAATAGCTTTTCTTCCAAAGGGCAAGCATATTTTAATTTCATGGCTGCTGTCACCATGTGCAGTGATTTTGGATCCCAAGAAAATAAAGCCTGCCACTGTTTCCAATGTTTCCCCATCTATTTTCCATGAAATGATAGGGCCAGATATTATAAACTTAGTTCTCTGAATGTTGAGTTTTAAGCCAACTTTTTCACTCTCCTCTTCATTTGCATCAAGAGGATCTTTAGTTCTTTTTCCCTTTCTGTCATAAAGGGAGTGTCATCTGCACATCTGAGGTTATTGATATTTCTCCCAGCAATCTTGATTCCAACTTGTGCTTCACCCAGCCTGATATTTTGCATGATGTATTCTGAATATAAGTTAAATAAACAGGGTGACAATATACAGCCTTCACAGACTCCTTTCCAAATTTGAAACCAGTCCATTGTTCCATGTTCAGTTCTAACTGTTGCATATTGACCTGCATACGGATTTCTCAAGAGGGGGGTGGGGTGTTCTGGTATTCCCATTTCTTGAAGAATTTTCAATAATTTGCTATGATCCACATGGTCAACGTCTTTGTAGTAGTCAATAAAGCAGAAGTAGATATTTTTCTTGAATTCTCTTAATTTTTCTATGATCCAATGGATGTTGGCAATTTGATTTCTGTTTCCTCTGTCTTTTCTAAATCCAGCTTGAACATCTGGATGCCTGGCTTCAAGAATTTTGAGTATTACTTTGAATACTCTTTTACATTGCCTTTCTTTGGGATTGGAATGAAAACTGACCTTTTCCAGTCCTGTGGCCACTGCTGAGTTTTTCAAATTTGCTGACATATTGAGTGCAGCACTTTCACAGCATCATCTTTTAGGATGATGAAATAGCTCAATGGGAATTCCTTCACTTCTACTAGCTTTGTTCATAGTGATGCTTCCTAAGGCCCACTTCACTTTGCATTCCATGCTGTCTGCCTGTAGGTGAGTGATCATACCTTCATGGTTATCTGGGTCATTAAGATATTTCTTGTATAGTTCTGTGTATTCTTGTCACCTCTTCTTAATATCTTCTGCTTCTGTTAGGCCCATACCATTCTGTCCTTTATTGTGCCCGTTTTACATGAAATGTTCCCTTGGTATCTCTAATTTTCATGAAGAGTTTTCTAGTCTTTCCCATTCTATTTTCCTCTATTTCTTTGCAATGATCATTGAGGAAGGCTTTCTTATCTCTCCTTGCTATTCTTTAGAACTCTGCATTCAAATGGGTATATCTTTCTTTTTCTCCTTTGCTTTTAGCTTCTCTTCTTTTCTCAGGGAATTTTAAGGACTCTTCAGACAACCATTTTGCCTTTTTGCATTTCTTTTTCTTGGGTCTTGATTACTGCCTCCTATGCAATGTCATGAACCTCATTCAATAGTTCTTCAGGCACTCTATCAAATCTAATCTCTTGAATCTATTTACCACTTCCACTGGTAAGGGATTTGATTTAGGTCAGACCTGAATGGTCTAGTGATTTTCCCTACTTTCTTCAAATTAAGTCTGAATTTTTCAGTAAGGAAATCATGATCTGAGGCACATTCAGTTCCTGGTTTCATTTTTGCTGACTGTACAGAGCTTTGGCTGCAAATAATATAATCAATCTGATTTTTGTGTTGACCATCTGCTGATGTCCATGTGTAGAATCATCTCTGGTGTTGTTGGAAGAGGGTGTTTGCTCTGATCAGTACATTCTCTTGGCAAAACTCTTAGACTTTGCCCTGCTTCATTTTGTATTCCAAGGCCAAACTTGCCTGTTACTCCAGGCATCTCCTGACTTCTGACTTTTTCATTCCAACTTCAGCTTCTTTGGCATTAGTGGTTGGAGCATAGACTTGGATTACAGTGATATTGAATAGTTTGCCTTGGAAATGAACAGAGATCATTCTGTCACTTTTGAGATAATTCTCAAGTACTGAATTTCAAATTCTTGTTGACTATGAGGGCTACTCTATTTCTTCTAAGGGATTCTTGCCCACAGTATTAGATATAATGGTCATCTGAATTAAAATTCACCCATTCCTGTTAATTTTAGTTCACCAATTCCTAAAATGTTGATGTCCACTCTTGACATCTCCTGTTTGACCACTTTCAATCGACCTTGATTCACAGACCTAACTTTCCAGATTCCTATGCAATACTGTCCTTTAGAGCACTGGACTTTACTTCCATCACCAGTCACATCCCCGACTGGCGTTGTTTTCACTTTGGCTCCTTCTCTTCATCCTCTGTGGAATTATTTCTCCACTCTTCCACAGTAGTATATTGGGTACCTACCAACCTTGGGAGTTCATCTTTCAGTGTGATAACTTTTTTCCTTTTCATACTGTTCATGGGGTTCTGAAGGCAAGAATACTGAAGTGGTTTGCCATTCCCTTCTCCAGTGGACCATGTTTTGTCAGAAGTGAGGTTAACAAATGTAGATCCTAATTGCAAATGTGTACTGATATATATCTGCTATATTTTTATGTTAACATGTCCATGCCTGTATATAGCCCTAACTTTCTTGCTACCCAAGATTTATATATGTAGTGTATTTATATGTTTTATGTACATATATAGTTACATATACACGTATGCAGTTCAGCAGTAATCCTTTTTGTGTGCACACAGAGCTACAGGGGGACAACTGAACATGTAAGAGCTGTAGCTTTTCTACCTAGTAATTGGAATTTAAGAGAAGTATCTTGGAAACAGTTGAATGATTTGAAGTTGTTCTTTGTATTTTATTTATTAACTTTAACTAATATATTTTTAAACAAAGGCAATTTACCCCCAAAATTAGATTTTTTTTTCACAAATATCTGTTCATGTAGTTTGACATTTTTCAGGATGCTCCAATGGTCACCTTTCTTTTAAAATGAAAACAATTTTAGGTACTCAGTGTGTTTTAAACACCATCACCAACCATCCTTCTGCTGAGCACCTTTTCTTGAGATTAAAACTTCTGAACAATCACACAGATATGGCACAATTCGATTAAAGATAAACATGTCTAAAGGACACCATTTGCCTGGCATTTTACCTCTAATACTTTCCAATAGAATTTTCTTTGATAGTAAAGTGTTCTATAATCTGAAAACTCAGTGTGGTAGTTTGTGTGGTTTCTGTGCATTTGAAATATAACTTGGGAGGTTTAAAATTTTTAATTTCTGCAAAACCAATACAATATTGTAAAGTAAAAAAAAAAAAGGAAAAAGCTAAAAAAAAAATTTTTTTTCATTTCAATTTAAACTGTTTTAAACTTCACTTGAGATTAATTAATACAAATTTAAATTTAAGGGAATTGCCTGGTAGCTCAGTTGGCAAAGAATGTGCCTGCAATGCAGGAGACCTGGGTTCAATACCCTGGAGAAGGAATTGCAACCCACTCCAGTATTCTTGCCTGAAAAACTCCATGGACAGAGGAGCCTGGTGGGCTACAGTCCATGGGGTCCAAAGCCCAAATTTAATTAATACACATTGAAATATATGTAGCTGCACATGGCTTGTGGCAACCATATAGTAAAAACAGTCTACTCTAAAACTAAATAAAAAGTTTTTTGCAAGTCAGAGAACAAAAAAGACAGCTTTATTTATTCTTTATTCCTTTATCTGACCTGTTGTTCAACATTACTATTTATGGTATTGTTGTTCAGTCACTAAGTCATGCCCAGCTCTTTGTGACCCCATAGACTGTAGCACAAAGCTCCAATACTTTGGCCACGTGACTCGAAGAAACAACTCCTTTATGGTATACTCATTACTTTCCAGAATTGCATTAATTAAAGAATATTCAATCATGAAAACATTGTATATGCCAGAAGACTCTAGGGTAAGCAGCACTATTCCCCATTCCTCAAGACACACTCAGCATACATGAAAATACTTGTAGGGGGAAGATAAGCAACAAAACATAGATGTGTCATATTTAAACGTCTGTGTGTTTAAGAAGTGGATGTATCCATATATATGTGCATGTTTATGTTTTTGAGTCACTGACCAGATTTGCTGGTATAAAGACTTCAGGAAAAAGATATTTGTGTAGGAAACTGAACAGGGAATGTCTAAAGATTGGAGAAAAAACAGTTTTGAATCGAAATGCAGTTGCAAAAAATACTTCAACTTGTCCTACAAGAAGCTCTGGGGCTCAGTGGGCAAGGTGCAAAAATTCAGAGAGGAAAAGAGAGTAAGGTGTTCATCCTTCAGTGTCATTCTACATTTTCACCTTGAAGTGGTATTATGTATTTCTTACCTTGGAAAAAATACATATGGTTTCTTTATATGTAAATCATTTATATATATAAAAGATATAGATAACATTTATCTTTCTTGGATATGCCAAAATATAGAATCTGGAAGGAATATCTAAACTAGTTTGAATGATTGTAAAATTAGCCTACAATAGTATACATTATAATGTTAAACCATTTAATAAACTTAATTGCTTGACCATTTTAATGGAGCTTGTATGCAGAAAAATATAGATGTATAATATCATTATAAATATAACTATAGATATATAATATGATTGGGCTTTCCATATGGCATTAGTGGTAAAGAACCTGCCTGCTAATGCAGGACACAGAAGAGATCCAGGTTTGATCCCTGGGTAGGAAGATTCCCTGGAAGAGGGCAACCCACTCTAGTAATCCTGCCTGTAGAATCCCATGGACAGAGGAGCTTGGCAGATTATAGTTCATGGGGTCACAAAGAGTCACAGAAGTGACTTAGTGTACATGAATGCACATAATATTATTATATTAAGCAATATTTATTAAAATTAGAAATTAGCTTTCACAATAGTTCATTTTTTAACTTTAATTTATTTTAATTTTCTTTACAGTATCATGTTGGTTTTGCCATACATTGACATGAATCTGCCATGGGTATACGTGTGTTCCCCTTCCAGAACCCCCTCCCACCTCCCTCCCGATTCCCTCTCTCTGGGTCATCCCAGTGCACCAGCCCTGAGCATCAGACCTGGGCTGGCGGTTGATTTCACATATGATGATTAACATGTTTCAATGCCATTCTCCCATATCATCCCACCCTTGCCTTCTCCCATAGAGCCCAAAAGACTGTTCTATACATCTGCATTTCTTTTGCTGTCTCACATACAGGGTTCTCATTACCATCTTTCTAAATTCCATATATATGCATTAGTATACTGCATTTTTGTTTTTCCTTCTGGCACAATAGTTTATAGCAGTAGTGTATGTACTGTATCTTCCTAACATATTTAAAATAAAATTTGAACTGTTAGAATAAAAATTATCACACAACACCTGAAAAACAACCAAAAGACAAGAAGAAGAATCTGAACTGTACTCATTCTAGAAATGAAGGAAGTAAGTTATGATAATAATAATAAAATATCTTTGGTAGCAATCATATGTGAGAATCTTATTCCATTGATTTTTTTCACTTTTCAAAATTCTGTCAACTGCTCAACAAATACATATCAAACCTTAGATATCCTGTACTTTACTTTAATGAGACTTTCTACTGGGGTTTCAATAATCATTATAAGATTTTTGTATTTATTCTAACCTAACATATGGCAGACTGAGTTATTCAGAAACAAACAGCAAGTCATTCCTCTCTTCTTAGAGTACTTCTCATTTTTAAAAATCACATTCTAGCACACGGTAATGCAATCATCATGCTGAGACTGTCAGTAATAACCCTCACTACTCAAGTGGCTTCTTTGAACAGCTGCTCTGAAACAATCTAAAATCCCATATACCTCAAAAGGATAACAAATAATGACTATGACTATTGAAACATTGGAAATCTTAATGAGATACTGTATACAGACATTTACATGATATCATCAGTGTGTCAGCAAAGTGTGCCCATTTCTGTACATCACATATTTATTGTTTTTCAACTTTTTGGGAACATCAAAAACATTATGTGTTCTCTACAAATATATTCAAAAACAAGTGAAATTTGAGCATATATTAAGAAATATTGAGCATGTTTTTGCATTCCATGTATCATTTCAATTCTTCATGCACCAGTGTTTCTGACATAAAGCATGGTTATAAAATTATAGAAAATATGAAAATTTAAATTATGAATTTCAGACTTCAGTTAAGTTCAGTCACTCAGTTGATCTGATTCTTTGTGACTCAATGGACTCCAATATGCCAGGCTTCTCTGCTCATCACCAGCTCCCAGAGCTTGCTCAAACTTATGTCCATTGAGTTGATGATGCCATCCTTCTATTTTATCCTCTGTAGTCCCCTTCTCCTACTGCCTTCTATCTTTCCCAGCATCAGGGTCTTTTCCAATGAGTCAGTTCTTCACATCAGCTGGCAAAGTATTGGAGTTTTAGCTTCAGCATCAGTCCTTCCAATCAATATTCAGGACTGATCCTTTAGGAATGACTGGTTTGACATCCTTGCAGTCCAAGGGATTCTCGGGTTTTCTCCAACACCACAGTTCAAAAGCATCAACTCTTCAGTGCTCAGCTTTATGGTCCAACACTCACATCCATATATTACTGTTGGAAAATTAATAGCTTTGACTTGCTGGACCTTTGTCAGCAAAGTAATGTGTCTGCTTTTTAACATGCTGTCTCAGTTTGTCATAGCTTTCTTCCAAGGAACAAGCATCTTTTAATTTCATGGCTGCAGTCACCATCTGCAGTGATTTTGGAGCCTAAGTAAATAAAGTCTCTCACTGTTTCCATTGCTTCCACATTTGCCATGAAGTGATGGGACTGGACGTAATAATCTTTGTTTTTTGAAGGTTGAGTTTTAAGCCAACTTTTCACTCTCCTTTTTCACTCTTATCAAGAGACTCTTTAGTTCTTCTTTGCTTTCTACCATAAACTTGGTGTCATCTGCATATCTGATGCTATTGATGTTTCTCCTGGCAATCTTGATTCCAGCTTGTGCTTCATCCAGTCTGGCATTTTGCATGATGTACTCTGCATATAAATTAAATAAGCAGGGTGACAATATACAGCCTTGATGTACTCCTTTCCAATTTGGAACCAGTCCATTGTTCCATGTCGGGTTCTAACTGTTGCTTCTTGACCTGCATACAGATTTATCAGGAGGCAGGGAAGACAGTCTTGTATTCCCATCTCTTGAAGAATTTTCCACAGTTTATTATGATCCACACAGTCAAAGGTTTTAGCATAGTCCATGAAGCATAGTCCAAGAAGTAGATATGTCTCTGAAGTTTTCTTGCTTTTTCTGTAGTCCAATGGATGTTGACAATTTTATGAATTTCAGACTTATGGAAAGAAAATTTTTGTAACTCATTAACATTTTATTTGGCTATTCAATGCCACAAATATCATATCAATTCATTTTTGCAAAAAAATATAACTCAGATTAAATAGCTTGATAAAAATTCAGAAAAGAGAAGGAAAAGAGAGATCAAGTATTAAGCAATGTAAGTTGATAAACAGGAAACTCCTTTATGCTAGAAGGTAAATATGATAGAAAATAGTTCTCAGCTTTCTACTCAGTTCAGTACAGTTCTCTGTGTTGGTTGGATTCAACATGACCACATCATTTTGTTCATTCAGTCAGTTGTGTCTGATGCTCTGAAACCCCATGGACTATATAGCACATCAGGCTTCTGTCGCTATCTCTCTGCCTCATGTCCATTGAGTTGATGATGACCACATCATGCTTTTGCTTAATAATCCTGAATTACAGGAAACATGCACAATTAGATTATCTGTGCAGTGTTAACCAAAGGATTTGGGATCCTCTTCAACTTAATGCATTGTAAGAAAGATTCATTTTCTTGCAGCTGGATAAAGCTTACTTCGGGAAAAAGAATCTGTCTTTTACCACTAAGCCTTCTTTCAGAGAATCAACTGAATTGATCATGCTCACACAAGACAAACTTCCTTTCATTAACCTAAAGTCAACTGATTGCAGAATGTAATTACATCTGTGAAGCTTCCTCACTTTTCCCTTCAATTCTTGATAAATTTGGAAATTAAATATCTTTATTAGAGTGACTTCACTTTCACTTTTCATTTTCATGAATTGGAGAAGGAAATGGCAACCCACTCCAATGTTCTTGCCTGGAGAATCCTAGGGAAGGGGGAGCCCAGTGGGCTGCCGATTATGGTGTCACACAGAGTTGGACATGAATCAAGTGACTTAGCAGCAGCAGCAGCATTAGATAGCTTTAAGTTGGTTACTTGACTTTTTTCTGAAGACCATGTATGTCTTTTCAATTCCTGATTTCAATACGTTCTCATCAAAAGTGTTCTTGAATTTCATGTCATTTTGACTCTTTTATTTATTTATTTTTTTTGTTTTTTGAACTTTTTCACCTCTCTCTTTCATGCCCCATATTGCATCCTTTGTGCTATCTCAGATAATTTTTTCCCTCTAAGACAGATTTTTTTGTTATGGTTTTTCTCAGAGTTCCACTAGTTTCTTTAGTTTGAATATTGTCCCTTAAAATTTTATGTCTGTTTTATACTCTAGTTTCACAAAAGTAAAATGATATTGTCTTATTATATATTTTCTAACAGTGTAATGATGAAATTTTTGGTCACAGTGCTTACATTTGTCTGTAGTAGTTTTTTTTTTTTTCTTTTTGATGAGTACAACCATTTAGATGTTCATTATTTTCTTTTGTCCATACATCTTATTGATTCTATGGTTGATATTTTTCCTTTTACTTATATTCAAACAATGTAATTAGTTCCTAACTAACATTGATCAGGACAACTAGGGTGATATGATATTAAAGGAAAGACTTTGTTTTTGAAATGAAAACAACTATTTAAGTATAGTCTCTCAGTCTTAATTTCTGCCAACAGTCAGCTGTTTATAGGCTGCTGCTTATAATGCAACATGGTTCTCCCCCACCAGCCAGCCTCCCTGCAGAACATACTTTCTTTAATGACTTCTCTTTGGAATTGCTCATACATATACAACTTCCTGCTGCGTTTCCATGCCAAATGAGGTTGGAAAGAGGAAACACTGTCACAGCCATAATATATGTCCCTGTTTCAAATAAGCAATTTTGGTTTTGAATCTCAAACTGTCACACTTAATTTGGAGAAATGCCTCAGACATACTCATGTGAAGTTTTCAGCCATGGATACCTTTTGTTGACATCTTTCCAAACCATTATCTATGAATAAATTGGACTCCATTTAACAGACTTACCCCATATAATAGTGTCAGAATATACAACTTTTCCTGTTATTGTTCCGAATATACATTGAATTTTAAATTTTTTTCCAAAAGATTGATTTTACCTTAAGACACTTTTTTAAAATTTTTTCCCTCTCTCTCTCTTTTTATTTTTTAATTTTGTTTTATATTTTTATCCTTCTTGATTTTAGGAGATTTCTGAAAGAAGTGAAAGAAAAGACAATGAAAAGGCCACATACCCCATGAAATTGTAAAAATCATAGCTCTACCTGGGACTTGCCCTGTGGTTCAGTGGTGAAGAATCTGCCTGCAATATAGGAGATGCAGGAGACACAGATTAAATCCCTGGGTAGAGAAAATACCTTGGAGGAGGGCATGGAAACCTACTCCAGTATTCTTACCTAAAAAATTCCATGGACAGAGGAGCCTGGTGGGCTATAGTTCTTAGGGTCACAAAGAGTCAGGCACAACAGAGTGACTGAGCACAAGCATGAGCCACTCTAAAATTCCAGGCCTGCCTAGGATATTGTCTTAATCTAGTCAGCACTTCTAAGGTTATATATTCTTGCTAAAGAACATCCTTTTTACTAGTTTTATTTTGTATTTATTGCTAGATAGTTGTCTTAATCATTGTAGAGCTCAAAATGAAGTCTTGATTTTTTTTCTCAGTTTTGAGTTAAAGTTTAGCTACTATCCTAGGTTTATGCTATTTTGTCAGCATTGCTTCAGATATTCTTTGTAACTGGTAAAAAAAAAAAATCAATTTGTTTTCATTTATTAGCTAAGTTATCTCCAACTCCTTGCAACCTCATGAACTGCAGCACGCCAGTCTTCCCTGTCCTTCAGTGTCTCCAGAGTTTGCTCAAACTCAAGCCCATTGGGTCAGTGGTACTATCCAGCCATTCTTTGTCAGGCCCTTCTCCTCCTGCACTCAATTTTTCCCAGCATCAGAGTCTTTTCCAATGAGTTGACTCTTCACATCAGGTGGCCAAAGTATTGGAGTTTCTTCATCAATCCTTCCAGTGAATATTCAGCATTGATTTTCTTTAGGGTTGACTGATTTGAACTCCTTGCAGTCCAAGGGACTCTCAAGAGACTTCAACATCACCATAATTTGAAAGAATCAAATCTTTGAAGTGCAGCCTTTTTTATGGTCCAACTTTCATATCTGTACATAACTACTGGAAAAGGCATACCTTTGACTATATAGACCTTTGTTGACAAAGTGATGTCTCTGCTTTTTAAAATACACTGGCTACATTTGTCATAGCTTTCCTTCCAAGGAGAAAGCATCTTTTAATTACAAGGCTGCAGTCACCATCTGCTGTGAATTTGGAGCTCAAGAAAATAAAGTCTATCACTGTTTCCATCCGCTCTCCCATCATTTGTCATGAAGTGATAGGCCCAGTTGCCGTGGTTTTAGGTTTCTGAATATGGAGTTTAAAGCAAGCTTTTCCACTCTCCTCTTTGACACTCGTTAAGAGGCTCTTTAGCTTCTTTTCATTTCTTCCACTAGAGTGGTATCATATGCATAAATGAGGTTGTTGATATTTCTCCCAGCAATCTTGATTCCAGCCTGGCATTTTGCATGATGTATTCTGCATATTAGTTAAACAAGCAGAGTGACAGAATACAGTCTTGATGTACTCTTTTCCCAATTTTGAACCTGTCCTGTTGTTCCATGTCCAGTTCCAACTCTTGCTGCTTGATCTGCATACAGGTTTCTCAGGAGGTGGATAAGGTGGTCTGGCATTCCCATCTCTTATTTTTTTCTTTTTTTTTTTTTTAATTATTGTTTTTGCCATACATTTTCATTAATACCCCCAGGGGTTACATATGCTTTCCCTCCGGGTCCCCACGATATGACAAAATGTTGGCAACTTGATTTCTGGTCCCTCTGCCTTTTCTAAATCTAGCTTGTACATCTGGAAGATTTTGGTTCATGTACTGCTGAAGCCTAGCTTGAAGGATTTTAACCATAACCTTGTTAGCATGTGAAATAAGTGCAATTATGCGGTAGTTTGCACATTCTTTGACGTTTCCCTTTTTTGGGGATTGGAATGAAAACTGACCTCTTCCAGTCCTGTGGCCATTTCTGAGCTTTCCAAATTTGCTGACATATTTATTGCAGCATTTTAACAGCATCGTCTTTTATTATTTTAAATAGCTCAGCTGGAATTCCATCACCTCCAATAGCTTTATTCATAGTAAAATTTCTTAAGGCCCACTTGACTTCACATTCCAGAATGTCTGGCTCTATGTGAGAGTCCATACCATCATGGTATCCAGGTTATTAAGACCTTTTTTCATATAGTTTTTTGTATTCCTAGTATCTCTTCTAAATCTCCTCTTATGTTAGGTCCTTAACTGTGTCTATACTTTATCATGCCTATCCTTGCATGAAATTTTCCCTTGATGTCAGCAATTTTCTTGAAGAGATGTCTAGTCTTTCCCATTCTATTGTATTTCTTGGCATTGTTCACTTAAGAAGGTTTTCTTATCTCTCCTTGTTATTCTCTGGAACTCTGTATTCAGATGTGTGTATCTTTCCCCCTCTCCCTTGCCTGTCACTTCTCTTCTTTACTCAGCTGTTTATAAAGCCTCCTCAGGCAACCACTTGTCTTTCTTGCATTATATCAATTTAGTAAAAAACTAATTTCATTTTTTCTGCAGATTATATCTTTTTCCCTTTTATAACTTAAAGAAATGAAAAACAATCACCAAAAACCAAAACTTGATTATTTTGGGGAGAAGTTTTCCATATAACAGATGTCCATACATCTGTTATATATTTGATTTATCTTTTTAGCATAAGTTTAATATAAAAAACATAAATCATTTTCCTTCCATTATCAAGATATATAGGGCTTCCCTCATAGCTCAGCTAGTAAAGAATCTGCCTGAAATGCAGGAGACCCTGGTTCAATTCCTGGGTCAGGAAGATCCCATGGGGAAGGGATAGGCTACCCATTCCAGCATTCTTGGGCTTCTCTTGTGGTTCAGCTGGTAAAGAATCCACCTGTAATGTGGGAGACCTGGGTTTGGCCCCTGGGTTGGGAAAATGCCCTGGAGAAGGACAAGACTCCAGTATTCTGGCCTGGAGAATTCCATAGAGTGTGTAGTTCATGGAGTGGCAAGGAGTCAACATGGCTTTCACTTTCACTTCAGCAAGATATATTGATAAAATCTTTAAATATTGCCATTTCTTTATTCCTTCCATTTTCTTTCGAAACTCATGTCTATTTCAGAGTCTTTACAGATTACACCACTGATCTTATCATTAGCCAATGCCAACATCTTAACACTTTGATGCATTAGTGGCAAATTCCTCAGTAGTGCCTGAAAAGTTGCTAAGATTTTCCTCATTTGTATCTTATCTAATTTGTGCTGTCTATTGTGTTTCTATTTAAAGGAATACAAACACATATACGTTTAATTATTTATTTCCAAATTTTTCAGTTCTTTTTTTGAGGTCATAAACTTATTTCATTCTATATTTCATAATACCTTTTGTCTTTAAATATTTTTATATAAATACTTGAGCATCCCAAATATATGGAATCTAATCTCTTCTTTAGATATTTTATAAAGTCATTTTCATCTGTATTTAATTTACATACTAATTGAATATTTGCTTTTACTTGGTAGCTTTTATTTTTCTTTCACATTTTAGAATTTGATGTTGTTTTATTTGAAAAAGTTTTTTTTAACATATTTATAATTTTTCTTTGTCTTTGTTTTGAACTTCTTCATGTTCTAACAAGCAGTTTACCACTTTTCTGTTCTGTGGCCTACTAGTCTTTAAAACTTGAGACTTCTGATGAAATTTTATAGCCTTATAAAATTAATAAAATATTGAGTTTTTAACTCTAACGTGGTATTAGGGAGTCAAATTTAAACACAGAGATAGTGTTCTCTCTCTCTCTCTTTTTTTTTTTCAGTTTTGAAGCTATAAGTGTTTCTTTAAACTGCGCTTCAAAACTATGGTCAACAGATAAAACACAGATCTTCCAGTTAAATCTGATTTAAGATAAATTGGATAAAACTTTAGTATAAACATGCCTCATCATTTTTGGTATTTCTGCTTACTAAATATAACAATCTATTGAAGTGGTATTCAATCTATTGAAGTTCTTCAGTCGTATTACTAGCCTCATTTTCTGAGATAGGGAGCTTGATGCCAGTTCTTTTATTCAAGCAATGATCCTCTTTTTCTCTTCTTACTTGGGAAGCAAGGAGGCCCTTTCATATCTGGACCAAATCTTGATCATCTCCGTGTATTTATGGATCAAGGATGGTTTCGACACTAAATTTGTTTTGTCCACTCCTTTTTTTCCAACGTGGTTATAGAGATAATATTTCATTTTTATATATTTAGCCTAAAAAGGGGCATTGAATTATCTTGACCAGAAACCTCTATCATCTTGACCAGGAATCAATCATCCTTTTAAGAATTAGATTGAAATACATTGAAAAGAAAGCATCACAATATTTTTCAAAGGGTATCCTGTTATCTAATAAATATGTTCTGCACATATATTCAGGGAAGATAGTCATAATTCCACAGTCAAATCTAAAATCAATCTGATATACTATTGACATTCAAGTGTTAATTAATATTTCTATAGAATCACAAGCCCAGTAAATATTTGAGAACACTTGTTGTTTGTATTCCTGCTTGAGTGTAGCACTGAAATCTTATGAAGTGCTTTCTTATTAGGGATTAACTAAAATATTACCTTTTAATGGAATCATAAATCTTTAATTACAGTTCAATATATTGCTAACTTAAATTGCTTTTTGATGGAAACAATTCTATTATAATATATAGAGTATGAAGAAAGAATTTCTTTTCATTGAAATAAATATCCTAATTTCTAAATGTAAAATAGATGAACTTTGCAGTACATATTTTGGGGAGGAAAAACTGTACATAACCTTTTTTAGCAAGGAGATGTTCACCTTGACAGAAATGGTAGGGACCTAACAGAAGCAGAAGATATTAAGAAGAGGTGGCAAGAATACACAGGACTATACAAAAAGATCTTCATGTACCAGATAATCATGATGGTATGGTCACTCACCTAGAGCCAGACATCCTGGAATGGGAAGTCAAGTGGGCCTTAGGAAGCATCAGTATGAACAAAGCTAGTGGAAATAATGAAATTCCAGTTGATCTATTTCAAATCCTGAAAGATGATGGTGTGAAAGTGCTGCACTCAATATGCCAGCACATTTGGAAAACTCAGCAGTGGCCACAGGACTGGAAAACGTCAGTTTTCATTCCTATCCCAAAGAAAGGCAATGCCAAAGAATGCTCAAACTACCACACAATTGCACTCGTCTCACAAGCTAGTAAAGTGATGCTTAAAATTCTCCAAGCCAGGCTTCAGCAATACGTGAACTGTGAACTTCCAGATGTTCAAGCTGGATTTAGAAAAGGCAGAGGAACCAAAGATCAAATTGCCAACATCGGCTGGATCATGGAAAAAGCAAGAGAGTTCCAGAACAACATCTATTTCTGCTTTATTGACTATGTCAAAGCCTTTGACTGTGCGAATCACTATAAACTGTGGGAAATTCTTCAAGAGATAGGAATACCAGACTACCTGACCTGCATTTTGAGAAACCTGTATGCAGGTCAGGAAGCAACAGTTAGAACTGGACATGGAACAAGAGACTGGTTCCAAATAGGAAAAGGAGTATGTCAAGGCTGTATATTGTCATCCTGCTTATTTAAATTATATGCAGAGTACATCATCAGAAATGCTGTGCTGAAGGAAGGACAAGCTGGAATCAAGATTGCTGGGAGAAATATGAATAACCTCAGATATGCAGATGACACCACCCTTATGGCAGAAAGTGAAGAGGAAGTAAAAAGCCACTTGATGAAATTGAAAGAGGAGAGTGAAAAAGTTGGCTTAAAGCTCAACATTCAGAAAACATCATTTCATGGCAATAGATGGGAATACAGTGGAAACAGTGGCAGATTTTATTTTGGGGGGGCTCCAAAATCACTGCAGATGGTGATTGTAGCCATGAAATTAAAAGGTGCTTACTTCTTAGAAGAAAAGTTATGACCAACCTAGACAGCACATTAAAAAGCAGAGACATTACTTTGTCAACAAAGGTCCATCTAATCAAGGTTATGGTTTTTCCAGTGGTCATGTATGGATGTGAGAGTTGGACTATAAAGAAAGCTGAGCACTGAAGAATTGATGCTTTTGAGCTGTGGTGTTGGAGAAGACTCTTGAGAGTCCCTTGGACTGCAAGGAGATCCAACCAGTCCATCCTAAAGGAAATCAGTCTTGGGTGTTCATTGGAATGACTGATGTTGAAGCTGGAACTCCAATACTTTGGCCACCTGATGGGAACAGCTGACTCATTTGAAAAGACTCTGATGCTGGGAAAGATTGAAAGCAAGAGTAGAAGTGCATGATAGAGGATAAGATGGTTGGATGGCATCACTGACTCAATGGACATGGGTTTGGGTGGACTCTGGGAGTTGGTGATGGACAGGGAGGCCTGGCATGCTGAGGTTCATGAGGTTGCAAAGAGTTGGACATGACTGAGCGATTGAACTGAACTGAACAGTGTAACATTATTTACATGTTTTTTTTATTAAACAGGAGAAAATCAGAATGGGATGAAAGACTTTAAAGATCATTAGTTTAATCCACAAATTAAATCAGGATTTCTTTTCATTGCATCTATAGGATTCAATAATACTAACACAGCAATAGCCATAATAGCAGCAGCAGCAAGTGTTTGAACATGCTCAATTTAGTGTATATACAAATCATATTTAATATGATTTCCATAGGGAAACTCACATACACATTGATATATAAATACACTTATATAAGTACACACACATTTATGTGATTTAAACATATTTAAATTAACGCATATGCCAATTATTTAAGTGTAACTATTATATTAGATCAGTTTTATCTTAATATTTTCAATCTAACAGAATAAAAAGTATTTTGGAATAAGATGCATCTTGATTTTGAATCACATCACTTTCTTTTAGTTTTCTTAACCTTTTTCAAGGAACAAACTCTTTTCAGTTTCATTATTATACTATATAAATTTGAGGATACTAATAATGGGCCAACAGTAAGAAATGATTAAATAATGAGGAAACCATTCTTGGTGTGCTTTCAAAAAATGTTAGTTGCTCAGTCATGTCCAGCTGTTTGTGACTGCATGGACTGTAGCCCACCAGGCTCTTCTGTCCATGGAAGTCTCCATGCAAGAATACTGGAGTGGGTGACTATTCCCTTCTCCAGTATACTCTTGGTCATCGTAAATATACAAATAAAGGCTCCATTTCTTATTCCACTTATATTCCAAATAATTATTACTAAAATTTATAGCAAATATTTAATCAAAAGTTTATTTTGCCAGGATTTATTATAGGTATGCAAGGTTATTCTACATTCAAAAGTAAATAAATGACCCAATCAAAAAGTGGGCCAAAGAACTAAACAGACATTTCTCCAAAGAAGACATAAAAATGGCTAACAAACACATAAAAAGATGATCAACATCACTCATTATCAGAGAAATGCAAATCAAAACCACAATGAGATATCACTTTACACCAGTCACAATAGCAGCCATCTGAAAGTCTACAAGCAATAAATGCTGGAGAGGATGTGGAGAAAAGGGAACCCTCTTACATTGTTGGTGGGAATGCAAACTAGTACAGCCACTATGGAGCACAGTGTGGAGATTCCTTAAAAAAACTGGAAGTAGAACTGCCATATGACCCAGAAATCACACTGCTGGGCATACACACTGAGGAAACCAGAATTGAAAGAGACACGTGTACCCCAATGTTCATCATCACACTGTCTACAATAGCCAGGACATGGAAGCAACTTAGATGTCCATCAGCAGACAGATGGATAAGCAAGCTGTGGTACATATGCACAATGGAATATTATTCAGCCATTAAAAAGAATACATTTGAATCAGTTCTACTGAGGTGGACGAAACTGGAGCCTATTATTCAGAGTGAAGTAAGCCAGAAGGAAAAACAACAATACAGTATACTAATGCATATATATATGGAATTTAGAAAGATGGTAATGATAACCTTGTATGTGAGTTAGCAAAAGAGACGCAGATGTATAGAACAGTCTTTTGGACTCTATGGGAGAGGGCAAGTGTGTGATGATATGGGAGAATGGCATTGAAACCTGTAAATTATCATATGTGAAATGAATAGCCAGCCTAGGTTTGATGCATGATACAGGGTGCTCAGGGCTGGTGCATTGGGATGACCTAGAGGGATAGAATCGGGAGGGAGGTGGTCGGGGGGGGTTCTGGAAGGGGAACACATGTATACCCATGGTGGATTCATGTCAATGTATGGCAAAAGCAACACAATAATGTAAAGGAAAAAATGAATAAAATATTTTTTTAAAACAAGTAAATCAACAGTATTAAAAGAAAAATTACATGATTACATCTGTAGAAAAGCATTTGATGAAATCCAACACCTATTCATGATAAAGACTCAGCAAACTAGGAATAGAAGGCAACTTCTTCAACTTGTTAAATAATATTTATATAAAACCTGTAACTAACATCATCTAAACATTCTTTGAAATTTGAGTAAAAATCCTAACAAGTTATCATAATGTACAAGCTAATTCTAGGGTATATATACAGAAATAAAAGACAGAATATCCAACACAATAACTGAAAGAGAAGAACAAAGTTTAAGAACTGACATTACTTGACTTTAAGACTTATAGTTATCAAAACTGTGTGGTATTGGTGAAAGAGCAAATAGGTCAATAGAACAGAAAAGAGAGTCCAGAAACAGTCTTGAATTGTAGTCAAAGGAACAAAAGCAATACAATGGAGCACAGATAGTCTTATCAACAAATGGTGCTCAAACAACTGAACATCCATATTAAAAACTAATAATAAATCTAGATACAGATGGTATACCCTTCATTAAAAATAACTTAAAGTAGTTTACAGAACTAAATGTATTATAAAACTCAAAGTTATAAAACTCCTAGAAGATAACATAGGGGGAAATCTTGGGTAGATAACCTTGGGTATGGTGATGATTATTTATATAATAATGACAAAGGCATGCTCCATGAAAAATTAATTTTTGAATTGGACTTCATTAAAATTAAAGCTTTCTGCCCTACCTAGACTGTGTCAAGAAAATTAGAAGATGGGCTACACCCAGGAGAAAATACTTGCAAAAGAAACATCTGATAAAGAACTATTATCCAAAATATACAGAGATCTCTTAAGATTAAACAATAAGAAAACAAACAACCCCATTAAAAACAATAAGCCAAAAACTTGATAAATGCTTCACCAATAAAGATGTATAAATGGCAAATACATGTATGAAAAGATGCTTCACATAATATGTGTTCAGGAAAATGCAAATTCAGATAGCAATAAGATTTCACTCCTTAACTATTTGGATTATCTAAAGAAGAAATACTATCAATGCTTAATATTTTAAACTTCCAAGCTAGGTACAAAATTTAAAGATATTGAACATAGCCTCTCTTTTGAATTGATTTTTCATGTGAACATAGTTTGGCCTTCTTACCCACTTGTTCATTTTGCTGATTGCATCTTTTTATTCCACTCCAATCTACCTACTTCATAGTCTTAATTATATAATATCAACTCATTTGATTCTGAGGAACATGGCATAGAATATACATTTTATAAAATTCTAAAAGATAAATCCTGTATGAGAAATCATTTAGTTGATCCATTATTATATGATTAAAGCACATTGAAGAAGAAAATATTTTATAGCATATAATATATATATAATGAAAATTAATTTCAAATATTGATCATAACTCAAAATATAGGGAAAGGATTAATTATTAAGTATTTAGTGTATACAACATATGAAAAATTATATATTTAATTTTTATTCAGATATAATTGACATACAATATTACACCATATCTATGTTTACACCATAGTAATTCCATGTCTATATATATTAAGAAAGGATTACCACCAAAAGTCTAGTTATTATCTGTCATTATAAAAAGTTAAGAAAATATTATTGACTATATTCCCCATGGTGTAGATCATATACCCATGAAGTATGTACTTTATAATTGGAAGTTTATATATCCTGACACCACCCCCAGTTCATTTTTCCTATCCCCAAACCTCCTCTTCTCTGGCAGGCACAAGTAAGTACTCTGTCTATAAGAATGGTTTTGCAGGGTTTAGGGTTTGTTCATTTGGGTTCAATTTTTTTTAATTCCACATATAAGTGAAATCACATGATATTTGTATTTGTCTGACTTATTTCACTCTGCTTGACTTATTTTCATGTAATATTTCAGGTCTACCCAAGTTGTAACAAATGATAAGATTTCATTCTTTTTATGAATGAACTATATTCCATTATATATATATAGTTGTGTATATTTACATACACATATGTGTATAGATTCAAATAACATGTTCTTTATTCATTCATCTATCCTTGAACACTTAGCTTGCTTCCATATCTTGTCTATTGTAAATAATGCTGCAATGAACACAAGGGTGCATATATCTTTTCAATAAGTGTTTTTAGTTTTCTTCAGATAAATACCAAGAAGTGGAATTGTTACACATAAAGTAGTTCTGTTTTTAATCTTTGAGGAACAACATACTGTTTTCCATAGTGGCTTTATCAATTTATATTCCAAACAACACTATTCAAAGGTTCCTTTTTTTCCACATTCACTCATACAATTGTTGGTTTTTTTTGTCTTTTTTTTTTTATAATGGCCATTTTGACAGACATGCAGTGGTATCTAACTGTAGTTTTGATTTGCACTTTCTTGGTGATTAGTGATATTGAGCATCTTTTCATATGTTTATTCAGTCAGTTCAGTTCAGTCGCTCAGTCATGTCTGACTCTGCGACCCCATGAATTGCAGCACGCCAGGCTTCCCTGTCCATCACCAACTCCTGGAGTCCACCCAAACCCATGGCCATCAAGTCAGTGGTGCCACCCAACCATCTCATCCTCTGTCGTCCCCTTCTCCTCCTGCCCCCAATCCTTCCCAGCATTAGGGTCTTTACCAATGTGTCAACTCTTTGCATGAGGTGGCCAAAGTATTGGACTTTCAGCTTCAACATCAGTCCTTCCAATGAATACCCAGGACTGATCTCCTTTAGGATATGTTTATTAGCCATATATATATATGTCTTTCTTTGAAAAAATACATATTCAGTTTCTCTACTCATATTTTAACCAAACTGTTTGGACACTGAGTTGCATGATTCCTTTATATCTCTTGGATATTAAACCCCTCATCAGATATATCATTTGAAAACATCTCTTCCCATTCAGTAGGTTGCCTTTTCATTTTGTTGATGGTTTCATTAATCATACAAAAAAGTTTTAGCTTAATGAAGTCCTATTTGTTTCTGCTTTTGTTGCCTTTGCCTATGAAATCAGATACAAAAATTATTTCTAAGTCCAGTGTCAAGGAGCTTACCATCTATGTTTTCTCTTAAGAGTTTTATGGTTTCAGATTTTACATTCAAGCCCTTATTCATTTTAAGTTTTGTATGTGGCATAAAATAGTGGTTCAATTTCATTCCTTTGCATGTAGCTGAGTGGGTTCCCAACACTATTTGATGAAGACATGTTTTTTTTCCTCATTATATATTCTTGACTCCTTCATTGTAGGTTAATTGGCTATATATGCTTGGATCTAATTTTGGGCTCTCTATTCTGTCCTGTTCATGTATGTGTCTGTTTTGTGTCAGTGTCATACTGTTTTGATTAATACAGCTTTGTAGTACAGTTTGAAATCATGGAGTGTGATTCCTCAATTTTGTTCTTCTTTCTCAAGATTGCTTTGACTATTCAAGGTATCTTGTGGCTCCTTACAAATCTTAGGATTATTTGTTGTAGTACTTTGAAAAATGCCTTTGGTATATTCATAGGGATTTCATTGAATCTGTAGAAACACAAATTTGCAAGACTGAATCATGAAGAAATGTAAAATCTGGATAGACTGGTTACTAGTAACAAGATTGAATCAGTAATCACACAATTCACAACAAACAAAGGTCCAGGATCATGGTGATTCACTAGTGAATTCTATCAAACATTTAAAGAAATTTAATAGCTATACTTTGGGCAGTATGGACATTTTAACAATATTAACTCTTCTAACCGATGAGTATAGTGTATTTTTCCATTTTTGTTTTGTCTTATTTATTTTATCAATGTCTTAAGTTTTCAAAATTTAGGTCTTATGCCTCCTTATTTAAATTTATTTCTAAGCATTCTATTACTTTTGATAAAATTATAAATGGGATTGTTTTATTTAGTTATTTTTCTGAAACTCTGTCATTAATGTGTAAAAATGCAACATATTTCTGTATGTTAACTTGTATCCTGCAGCTTAACTGAAATGGTTACAGGTTTTAATAGCGATTTTAAGATTTCCTATATATATTATCATGTCATCTGCAAATAGTGACAGCTTTACTTCTTCCTTTAAATGGATACTGCTTTTTTTCTTGCCTAGGCACTCTATCTATTATTTCCAATACTATGTCAAATAAAAAAGGCAATGGTGTGTATCCTTTTCTTGTTCCTTACTGTCAAGAAAAAGCTTTCAGTCTTTTAATTTTGAGTATAATATTAGCTGTGGGTTTATCATATATGACCTTTATGATATAAAGGTACATTCCCTCTATAACTCATAAATGGCTTTTATCATATCTAGATATTGAAGTTAGCCAAAGGAGTTTTTCTGCATCTCTTGAGATGACCATATGATTTTTATCTTTCATTTTGTTGTTGTGAAATATTACATTGGTTTATGGATGTTAAATGCAAGGAGGTCCAACCAGTCCATCCTAAAGGAAATCAGTCCTGAATCTTCACTGGAAGCTGAAACTCCAATACTTTGGCCACCTGATGCAAAGAACTGATTCATTGGAAAAGACCCTGATGCTGGGAAAGAATGAAGGAAGGAGAAGGGGATGACAGAGGATGAAATGGTTTGATGGCATCACTGACGCAATGGACATGAGTTTGAGTAGGCTCTGGGAGTGTGTGATGAAAAGGGAAGCCTGGCATGCTGCTGTCCATGGGGTGGCAAAGAGCCAGACATGACTGTGCTTCTGAACAGAACTGAATGATCCTGTGTCTCTGAAATAAATCCTACTTTATTATGGTGAACCAGTTTTGTAATGAATTGTTGAATTGGTTGCTAATATTTTGTTGAGAACATTTGAATTAAGTTCATTATGGATATGGACCTGTAATTTTTTTATGTATAATTTTTGGTCTGGTTTTGGTTTCAAGGTAAAGCTGTCTTATGAAATGACTTCAGGAATGTTATCTCCTCTTCACTTTTTTGGAATAGTTTGAGAAGTATAGTTATTAAATCTCTAAATATTTGATAGAATTCACTAGTGAATCACCATGATCATGGGCCTTTATTTGTTGTGAGTTTTGTGATTACTGATTCAATCTTGTTACTAGTAACCAGTCTATCCAGATTTTCCATTTCTTCATGTTTCAATCTTGGAAATTTGTATGTTTTTAGATATTTTTTTATTTCTTCTGGATTGTCCAAGTTGTTTGCTTATAATTATTCATAGACATCTTAGGATCTATATTGTTTTAATTTGTATAATAGTGTCCTTTGATTATTAATAATAGTTATTGAGCATAATAAATAAATATCCACTGTTTAAAAACAGTAATAATTAAAAGTAGAAATGATCTAATGTTTAAAAACAGACACAATCATGTTAGCAAAGTAGTATAAATAGGTTGCTAGCTCCACAATGAATACAAACAAGTATGTTGCCAAAAATCAGCTAGCCTGGATTACACTTGGAATAATGAAAGAAAATATCTAATTTTCAGATGAATATATGCATTTTACAACTAGAACAGGGAGGTTATTTTTTATCTAATAAAAAACTGCATCAGCTACTCTCTTCCTTACCAGGAAATGCAAAGATAAATGAGATATAGAGCCATTTCTCATGCAAAGGAACATATACTTTATTGTAGGAGAATGGCACATCCTTCAAGTATGTAGGTAAATAGTAAAGGGAGAAAATACTTTCTAAATTAAAGCATGTGTTATATGGAAAGTCCATTTTACTTCAATATTATAAACTCTTCTTCCTATCTCTCTGTAACAGAATATGCAATGTATTAAAAAAAGAAAAAAATAGTAACTTGTATTTTTCCCTTTAAGGGTAAAAAAAAATATTTATAAAAGAATTACTATTGCAAAATAGTCTCAAAATTTTATGGGAAAAAAGTACATTCTGAAACAGTATCTAATATATGAGGCTTATTTGGTTCAGAACTAAAATGTGTGTGTGTGAACATGTAGAAATAAACCCTTATTTGAGTGCATGTTTTCTGTAAGTTAATTATGGTTGTTTTTCAGATGTGCAACTGTTGGTTTATATTCTCTAATTTTCTCTTATATTCTCTGACTTTTAGTAGTGAATTTACATATATGTAATATAAAATATATTTTATATAAATGTAATATTTATAACATATTTTATTATATATATAATACACACACACACACACATATATATATATATATAAAATAAGTGTAAGGAATACATAGTTTAACCATGAAAATCACTGGTTTAAACTGTGTGGGTCCACTTATACACAAGTTTTTTTTCGATAAAAATACTATTAGAAGATGCACTGTTGGATAAATCTGGTTGTGGAAGGAGGGCTGACCATGGGTCATGAGCATATAGAGATTTTGGTATTCATGACCGATTCTGGAAGCAATCTGCCATGGTACAGGTGTTGGCATGCTTAAACACAATAGTGCTATTCCAGGCTCAACTGTTTATTAGTTTACAAGTACTCCGATTAGATGTTAGAAATATACGGTATTTTTCAGAATGTAGAAATAGACATGTAAAGATAAATTAAATAAGTTTAAATCTCTCTGTTGAGGGGGAATAGCAGTCAGTTATTGAAACTAAAGTAGTCACTGATGCCTACAGATCAGATTCAAGGCAAAAAGTGAAGAATTAAACATGAATAGAATACAATTAAAGAAAATAGAAAACTATTTCTTTTCCAAGGTATCACACCTGCAAAATAGCAAGAGAAAAATCTCAATTAAGACTTGGGAAATACTTAAAATGGCTTATTTAGGGTCATAAAATATACTTGGTACATCTTTGTATTTTAAAATGATAGCACAGTGTCTCAGAAATGTTGGGACTCTTTGACATTTATATGCTATGGGGAGATCTATGAAAAGTGAAATTTCAGTCAATCAACCAGATGGTTTCTCTGCATGATGCCAAATTGCCACCTGCTTAATAACAGTTGCATGATTAACTGTATTTCTTTTTCTTTTATCCACATGTTTGGCAAAATGTAGGAACAATCATTATTTTATAGAATATTTTGCCTAAAAGCATTTAATGATACCACATATTCCAGAGCAGGTAAAAATTTTATATTTTATAAAAATTGCACTTGTAATAAACAACACAAGCACAAAAATGTACCACATGAAATAAGTGTCCATATCATTGTGAGTCTTGCACTTTTTTTTATTACTTCTAGAAAATATGTTTAGACTCAATCTTTCACCTATCTGCTACCATGTTATTTTGATTAAAATGTTCTGAAGGAGAATATTTATATGCAGTTTTCTTAGCATAGAAATTACTCTGCAATCCTACTCCAAGAAATTTGGTTGGTAAAGTAACTTAGATGGCATTGTGTGTTTTGTGTAACTTATAATATGAGTTACACAAATCCATAATATGGATTTCATTTACATAAAAGGAAATTTCATTAATATTTTGTGTATCAATACATTTAATGGCCCTGTAACTATCACATGACTCTGGCAACTTAACATTAGCTGTATAAATATAAATCATAAGCACAATTTGTCTCCCTTATAAAATAGTAAATTAATAAATTAGACACTGATAGTAAACTAAAAAGATTTTATCTTTGAGGGTGAATATTGCATAGACTTTTAAAATAGACAATATAAAATGGAATTGAGAAAGTAGTCAAGTTGAGTTAGTTTGAAAGACTATTTTATCATTAATGTAGATTTAAAGAAATATAGGTGTTCTCAGTTCAGTTCAGTCATTCAGTTGTGTCCGACTCTTTGTGACCCTGGAACTGTAGCATGCCAGGCCCCCTGTCCATCACCAACTCCCAGAGTTTACTCAAACTCATGTCCACTGAGTCAGTAATGTCATCCCACCATCTCATCCTCTGTCATCCCCTTCTCCTGCCTTCAATCTTTCCCAGCATCAGGGTCTTTTCAAATGATTCAGCTCTTCGCATCGGTTGCCAAAGTATTGGAGTTTCAGCTTCAGCATTAGTCCTTCCAATGAACGTTCAGGACTGCTTTCTTTTAAGATGGACTGATTGGATCTCCTTGCAGTCCAAGAGACTCTCAATTGTCTTCTCTAATACCACAGTTCAATAGCATCAATTCTTCTACACTTAACTTTATTTATAGTCCAACTCTCACATCCATACATGACTACTGGTAAAACGATAGCCTTGACTAGACAGACCTTTGTTGGCAAAGTAATGTCTCTGCTTTTTAATGTGATGTCTAGGTTGGTCATAACTTTCCTTCCAAGGAGTAAGCATCTTTTAATTTCATGGCTTCAGTCACCATCTGCAGTGATTTTGGAGCCCCAGAAGATAAAGTCTGACACTGTTTCCCCATCTATTTCCCACGAAGTGATGGGACCGGATGCCATGATCTTAGTTTTCTGAATGTTGAGCTTTAAGCCAAATTTTTCACTCTCTTCTTTCATTTTCATCAAGAGGCTCTTTAGTTCTTCTTCGCTTTCTGGCATAAGGGTGGTGTAACTTGCATATCTGAACTTATTAATATTTCTCTCAGCAATCTTGATTCCAACTTGTGCTTCATCCAGCCCAGCATACATTTTTTGTTTTACTGAACATCATAGTATTCAATTTACTGTGCACAAAAATTATTGAAATTGTTTTTCTGCTTCACATTTATTATGTATGTATTTGTGAATGCTATATGAATGTTGCTACTTGTCAACTTCTTCCACATTAAACATTTTAATCATCTAGAATGTTGTATTATTAAAACAAGGCATATTCAAGGTTTTCATTTTTTCCCTTTAGTCTTGTGGGTAATTGGATTTAATTACAGAAGCAGGACACTTGAAAACCTTGACTATTACTCTTATAGTTTAAAATTTCAATTTAGGAAACCTTGCTACTTTTAGAATCCCTGTACTTCTAAAACTATGATAGAATATGCATGTCCTTTCAACACACAAGTCCTTAAATTTTTTAAATAATTTGGTTTTTTAAATTTTTGAGACTAATTCTTAAACTCTTCTGAGTAATTTTTCCCTTTTGGAATTGAGCTTAAAATGGCACAAATTTTTTCTAGAATCTTTTATCTTTTAGAAGAATATAAATAATTGACAAGCTCTTACTTCAATATGATAAAAATTTAGAATCAGTCACTGAACATATTTTGGTTTAACATGTAGTATGGAAAACAAGAAGAATTGCATAAAGTCCCAATATCACCCTTAGCAAAAAGTAAACCTATATTAATATGTAATATTTATAGAACAAAAATGAATTGTCCTAATTAATTTAGTTTGATATTTCCTTTAACTTCTAATAGTGCTACATTTGTTCAATGAAATAACTTTCATATAAACTGATTAGGGATTAAACAGATTGATGAAACTATAACCTAAACTTTTAAAAAGTCATTTATTTGCTTTTGGTTGTGCTGAATCTTTGTTCCTGCTGTGTAGGCTTTTGTCTATTTGCAGCTAGCAGGGGCTACTGTCTAGTTTTGGTGCATGGGCTTCTCACTGCTGTGGCTTCTCTTGTTTCAGAGCATGGGCTCTAGGGCATGCAGGGGGACTCAGGAGTTGTTGCCCATGGGCTCAGTAGTTGTGACTCCTGGACACTAGGGCACAGGCTCAGTAATTGTGAAGCACAGACTAGGTTGCCCCATGGTATGTGGGATCCTCCTGGATCAGGAATTGAACCCCTGTCTTCTATATTGGCAGGAGGATTCTTTACCACTGAGCCACCAAGGAAGCTCAAAAATAACCTGAATTTGAAAGGACTTGGAAGAGGCAAACTAAAAGAGGGCCCAAACCTCAAAAAAAGGGACATGCATCTTGCTTATTCAGATCCTGTGACACTCAACAAGATACTATAAACATACTTTGTAAAAACAAGAAAAGAATTCTCTGAATCAGGCCAAGTGCAGCTAGATCTTTGGACAAGCAGATACGTTAATCAATATCTCAATGGTGCCCAATCAGGTTTTTGCTGAGGAAGAATGTTTAGGTTCTGAGAATCTCTGAACTTTGTACCTAGCTTGGCAGTTTGGAGTATTAAGCACTGATGGCATTTCTTCTTTTATCATTGTCTCCCACACCCAGTATTCCTTGACCTTTGTATTCAATAGAATTTATATTATTGAACCTCGTAGGAAAAAAGAACTATTCTTTCTGAAGAGAAATTAACTTTGTGGAAGCCAACCTAAAAAGAAAAAAGTAGTATTCTGCATATTTCATGAGAAATTTTTATTTTTTTGCAATACATATTTGTATCTCTTGCTAACTTTGTATATTTATCTTGAAAAATAGCCATTTACTAGTTTTTTTTAATCACTTTTCAATTTGCATTAGCTCTCTCATACCACTTATTCAAGGTTTGGCTTAATTTACCAGCACTATGGCTGAAAGGCCACCCCAGGAGATATTTATTCTTTGTGTGTTATGTGCCACATATTGTCCACACTCCTAAGAAATTTACCTACCAATTGTTCATGCCAAAACATTAAAAACCTTCCATAGCAACTGCGATGGGTGAAGTCATACTCCATCTACATATGAGAAAAAATGAGAAGAGAGTTACTGAATCTAGTTTTCATGACTGGTAAAGTAAGTAATCCTGTCAAAATAGGGTGAAAAATTGTGTGAGTCTTCTGAATAATAATGAAGGAAAAACATGGTTTATTATAGAAGAATCCACATAATCCTGTATCTATATACTTATACATATGAATAATATGTAAGTGTATATCTATATGAATATATAGATATATGGATCTATATGAATATATAGATATATGGATCTATATTGATATGTTGGTGTTTATCTTCTGACTCTGACATTATTAAACTACCTTAACTATTAAATATGCATTTTCTGTTTCTCACTTTAAAAACCCTCATGTATATGCTGAGTGAAATTAAATGCAAGTTTCTAAACTCTTAGTGACCAATAAAGGAATTTCTGAAGGGTTCAACTAAAATTACATAAAATATTTCTTTTTCTCTTTGCTTCTCCCCTACTTATTCCCCCATCTCCCCTTTGTCCATGTTTCTTACATATTCTCTTTGTCCTTGTATGTTTTCCATTCCTCCTCCACCCTTTTCCATTGCTCTTTCTTCCCCACCCTCTCTCTTTATGCCTACCATCATCATCATCAATGTCACCTTCATAACATTTTACCTTCAAGACATCACATAATTGAACAGCATGTTATGCCACTCAGGGGTCATTTCACAATATTATTTATTATTTTTATGGTTATTGATGTTGTATATATCTTAGTTATAGTCCCAGGAGTTGAGAAGGCAAATTTATATTTAGTATTGATTTAAGATCAATACTGGTTGTAATTTTCTCTAGAGGAGGTATTCTTTATTTTCTTGTTCAGTTTATTATCATATTAATAGAAAATAATTATTTGAACACCTTGTGGAATATTTGCTAGTAAAAAACATGACTATGATAGATAAAATTTTCAAAAATATGTATTCTGTAAAATGCAGATATTTTGTCTTTTGACTCCTCAAAATCTCTGCATATACTTTATATTGATAGTCTGCCTCATAATAGGTTTAAGTAAAAACAATCAAAAAAGGTTTCAATCCAAAGTAAAATCAAGCAACCACATAAAACTCAACCTATTGCTTTCTTAGTACTGCCTTCTCATTTTCTGAATATCAGTTCTTACAATTTGGCTAGACGAGCTTTGTTGATTCTTACCTAAATATCATGTAAAACATTAATTTCTTTCAAGTAGCAAATTATATGAATATCTACTTGCTTAACAGATGTCTACCAGATGCTTTTATTCATCTTATTTCTTTTTCTTTTTAAGCCCATTTTACTACTAATCAACAAGAAAAATGAATCAACAAGTATTTAATAAGTGCCTGTCATGTACAATGAAGTCTGTTCTAGGTCCTTCATAAAGCC
The DNA here is from genome assembly GCA_007570785.1 of Antilocapra americana. Lineage (NCBI taxonomy): Eukaryota > Metazoa > Chordata > Mammalia > Artiodactyla > Antilocapridae > Antilocapra > Antilocapra americana. The sequence goes on along the minus strand of ML664163.1, from coordinate 13,960,533 downwards.
AGTGTCTAAAGTATATGTCAATATGTATTTTTCTATAGAGGTATATTGGGAAGAGAAAAGAATGTTAAATAAACACAGAAAATACCCTCCCTCAGCAGTTTAATAATCAAGCCCTTCACTGTTATTTTCTATCTCATAAACAGTTGCCTTCAGATATTCTTTGTTGGTGATGTGAATACTTGCCATTCCCACCTCACCCCCAAGCCCTGTGTGGCACTAACTCTATTCGATAAGAGATAATTTGGGTTGATACAAAGCAGAAACATAAGGCATTATGTCAGCCTTGACAGTCCAGAGGCAATATGACTCCATTTTATTGCAAACCTTGTCTAGATCTAATTGGAATTTTCTTACTTTTAACTGGGAAGCTCATGAATGTCTTCTTTATTAGATCGTATCAGTGGGGATCCCAGATGAGCATTCGTGTATAAATAATTTATTAAGAAGACTTATGGTAAAAATAAAAAAATCAGAAGGCAAGTAAGAAAATTGGGACAAGGCTCAATAATAGACAAAGTCCTTTGTAAGGCATCTTCAGTTCCACCTTGCAGGGGATCTCTGGAGATAGTCTAAGTATGTACTAATTCAGAGTGTCTCTGATGAGAGGGAGGAGATGGAGTACTTAGATTCATTATTACAAACATCAGTCAACCACTGGGTCACAAAAGGGTTAGGGATGGTGGCTTTTCCTGGTAGAACAAGTAAAATTGTTCCTGGTGGAATAATCTGGCAGCTTTAAGGGCAGGATATTTGATAAGAAGATGCACTTTTGTTAGGGGTGGAAGCATGCCAGTAGCTGATGTACATTGAAACGGTAAAGGTATCAGAAGAGATATGCTTGAAGCAGACTGAGCTTCAATTATCTCAAGTTCTGAATTGTATGGACTTGGTTAGCTGAAAAACAAATGTCAATTATAACAAGTTAAACTAGAAAAAAATTTACCCTTTTAAGTACATAGGTTTATTAGCCCATTAATTATGATACAGAACATTTCCAATCAACTGAAGTGTATCATTGGGGTCTTTTGCAGTCCATGCCTCCTCTGGCCTCCCTCTCCCACCATGTTTGTGTTTAACTTTTTATATATAACATGCTTTTGAAATTCTTCAGTGTTTTTCGATGTATAAATATACTGTTTCCTTTTATTCCTGAGTAGTATGCTATTGGATTATTACAATTGTCTTACTTATTAATGAGTTGATAATAATGTATCATTATGCATTTCAATCACAAATCTCTGAGAGTTCCAATTGTTCCACACCCTTACCAATACTGAGCTATTGTCAAGTATTTTGAGTTTTAGCAAATCTAGTAATTATGTAGTGTTATCTCATTATAGCAATAATTTGCATTTTCTGAGTGACTAATATTGAGCACATTTTCATGTGTTGGCATGCATAAAACTTCCTTTGTGAATGGTCTATTCAAAACTGTTTGCCTATTATTTTGGGGGATGTTTTTATTTTTCCCATAGCGATATTCAATTGTTTCAGCATCATTTATTAAAAAGACTATCTTTTCTTCACTGAATTAACTTGGCACTTTGTAGAGAATAAATCCACCTTGTAAGTTTGTGTTTTTCCCACTCTATCCTCTTTTACTGATCTATACAGGTATGTATAATTACCGATTTGTACTCTGTCTATGGAGAATATTTCATGTTCAAATATATTCTGTTTTGGAGTGTTTGGTGAAAAGTTTTCAGATATGCTACACATGATATGTTAGACTCTTCAATAATAACATTAGCATTGGCTATATCCAGCTTAGATTTGTCCATTTTTACTTATTTATCTTAAAGTTCTATTAGGTTTTAAAGGATTGTTATGTCTTCTTGATAATTTTATCATGCCCTAAGAAATATAACTGCCTGTTATAATTGTTCATAGTGTTACCCAGTCTCTTTTGTCTGATAATATAATCAGTTACATAATTCCAGTAACCTTCTATTACTATTGGCTTGTTTATAATTTCTTATTCTTTTACTTTATCATTATCTGGTTTTATTATTTAAAATGCATGTATTATAAGCAAATAAGTTACCCTTACTTTTGAATCCAAATGGAAAATTTCTGCATTTTATTAAAGTTCATGGCCCATTTAAGTTTAAAATAATTTTGGAGATTAATCTCTTATCAGTTGCTTTGATTGCAAATATTTTTTTCCCATTCGGAGGGTTGTTTCTTCATTCTCAAGAGTGAGCTGGCTATTCTATCTATGACTTTTGACAGTTTAATTATGCAGTCATCCCTTGGTATCTTGGCAGAAAGTTTGTTCAAAGACCCCTTGCAGATACCAACATTTTCTGATGCTCAAGTCTCATATATAAAATGACATAAGCACAGTCTTATATATCCTCGGATGTGGACCCTGCAAGATATTGAGGGCCAACTCTATTGCGTCCTGGTGTAATTCTATTTATATTTAACTGTTTGGTGTCCTTTGGGCTTCCATCTCTCTGGATGTCCATTCATCTTCCAAGATTCAGAAAGATTTCAACCATAATTGTTTTAAATGTACTTTCAGTCTCTCTCTTCTCCTGGAATGTTCATAATTCACTAATGTTTCTTTTAATTTTGTCCTGTTAATCTTGTAGGCTTCATTATTTTTAAATTGTTACTTATTTTAATTTTTTCTCTTCTGAATAGACAGTTTCTAATATACGTTCCTCCTGAGTCTATTCCCGGTCAAATTTGCTTTGGAAACCCTACTGAATTCTTTGGTTCAGTTATCGTATTTTTCAACCCTAGAATTTCTAGGTTTATTTCTCTTTTTTTATGATTTCTATCACTATGATAGTGATAGTAAAGGACAGGGTAACCTGGCATGCTGCACTTCATGGGGTCACAAAGAGACAGACACAACTTAGCAACTGAACAACAACAACAATCACTTTGTCAGGGCTTCCATGGTGGCTCAGCAGTAAAGAATCTGCCTGCCAATGCAGGAGATGTGGGTCTGATTCCCGGATGGGGAATATCCCTTGAGGAAAGAAATAAATGGCAATCCATTTCAGTATTCTTGACTGGGAAATCCCCTGGACAGAGGAGCCACAAAGAGTCAGACATGACTTACTAACTAAACAATAGCAACACTCACTTTGTCAAACATCTCACTTTATTCATATATTGCTTTCCTACTTTCATTTAGTTTTCTGTCTGTGTGTTCTTAGAGTTCACTAAACTTCTTTAAGAGGATTTTCTAAGTTCTTTGTCTGACGGTTTATATATCTCTATTTCTTGAAATCAGTTGTGAGATTTTTATTAGTTTTGTTTGGTTCTTATGATCTTAAATTCCGTACATTTTTATTTGGGCATTTGAGTAATCAGGTTTCTCTTTCAATCTTTACAGGTTTGCTTTTTTTTTTTTTTTTAATTTTTTAATTGTTTTTCCATACATTGTCATGATATCACCATGGGTTTACATATGCTTCCTCTCCGGAACCCCCCTCCCACTTCCCTCCCCCCCCCCGGGAAATCTGGCTGCACCAGCCCCGAGCATCAATCCTGGGCTGGCGATTGATTAGACATATGAAAATTAACATGCTTCAATGCCCTTCTCCCATCTCATCCCACCCTTACCCTCATCCACAAAGTCCACAAGTCTATTCTATACATCTGCGTTCCTTTTGTTGTCTCCCATGTTGGGTTCTCATTACTGTCTTTCTAAATTCCATATATATGTGTTAATATACTGTATTGTTGTTTTTGCTTCTGGCTTACTTCACTCTGGATAATGGGCTCCAGTTTCGTCCATCTGAGTAGAATTGCTTCAAATGAATTTTTTTTTAAGGCTGAGTAATATTCCATTGTGTATATGTACCACAGCTTTCTTATCCATTCGTCAGTTGATGGGCATCTAGGTTGCTTCCATGTCCTGGCTATTGTAAACAATGCAGCGATGAACATTGGGGTACATGTGGCTCTTTCAATTCTGGTTTCCTCGGTATATATGCCCAGCAGTGGGATTCCCGGGTCATATGGCAGGTCTATTTGCAGCTTTTTAAGGAACCTCCACACTGTTTTCCATAGTGGCTGTACTAGTTTGCATTCCCACCAACAGTGTAAGAGGGTTCCCTTTTCTCCACATCCTCTCCAGCATTTATTGCTTGTAGACTTTTGGATGGCAGCCATTCTGACTGGTGTAAAGTGTTACCTCATTGTGGTTTTGATTTGCATTTCTCTGATAATCAGTGATGTTGAGCATCTTTTCATGTGTTTGTTAGCCATTTATCTTCTTTGGAGAAATGTCTGTTAAGTTCTTTGGCCCACTTTTTAATTGGGTTGTTTATTTTTCTAGAATGGAGCTGCAGGAGTTGTTTGTATATTTTTGAGATTAATTGTTTGTCTGTTGTTTCATTGGCTATTATTTTCTCCCATTCTGAAGGCTGTCTTTTCACCTTGCTTATAGTTTCCTTTGTTGTGCAAAAACTTTTAATTTTAATTAGGTCCCATTTGTTTATTCGTGTTTTTATTTCCAATATTCTGGGAGGTGGGTCATGGAGTATCCCGCTTTGGGTTATGGCAGAGAGTGTTTTGCCTATGTTATCCTCTAGGAGTTTTATAGTTTCTGGTCTTATGCTTAGATCTTTGATCCATTTTGAGTTTATCTTTGTGTATGGTGTTAGAAAGTGATCTAGTTTCATTCTTTTACAAGTGGCTGTCCAGTTTTCCCAGCACCACTTGTTAAAGAGGTTGTCTTTTCTCCATTGTATATTCTTCCCTCCTTTGTCAAAGATAAGGTGTCCATAGATGCGTGGATTCTATTTGCTAGAATTTTGTTGAGGATTTTTGCATCTAAGTTCATCGGTGATATTGGCCTGTAGTTTTCTTTTTGTTGTGGCATCTTTGCCGGGTTTTGGAATTAGGGTGATGGAGGCCTCATAGAATGAGTTTGGAAGTTTACCTTCCTCTGCAATTTTCTGGAAGAGTTTGAGTAGAATAGGTGTTAGCTCTTCTCTAAATTTTTGGTAGAATTCAGCTGTGAAGCCATCTGGTCCTGGGCTTTTGTTTTTTGGAAGATTTCTGATTACGGTTTCAATTTCCATGCTTGTGATGGGTCTATTAATATTATCTATCTCTTCCTGGTTTAGTCTTGGAAAGTTGTACTTTTCTAGGAATTTGTCCATTTCATCCAAATTGTCCAGTTTATTTGCATATAGTTGCTGATAATAGTCTCTTATGATCCTTTGTATTTCTGTGTTTTCTGTTGTGATCTCTCCGTTTTCATTTCTAATTCTGTTGATTTGGTTCTTCTCCCTTTGTTTCTTGATGAGTCTGGCTAACGGTTTGTCAATTTTATTTATCTTCTCAAAGAACCAGCTTTTGGCTTGGTTGATTTTTGCTATGGTCACTTTTGATTCCTTTGCATTTATTTCTGCCCTGATCATTAAGATTTCTTTCCTTCTACTAGACCTGGGCTTCTGCATCTCTTCCCTTTCTAGTTGCTTTAGTTGTATAGTAAGGTAATTTATTTGATTTTTCTCTTGTTTCCTCAGGTGAGCTTGTATTGCTATGAACTTTCCCCTTAGCATTGCTTTCACAGTGTCCCATAGGTTTTGAGCTGTTGTGTTTTCATTTTCATTCGTTTCCATGCATAACTGAATTTCATTTTTAATTTCTTCTGCGATTTGTTGGTTATTCAGCAGTGTGTTGTTGAGCCTCCATATGTTGGAAGTTTTGAGAGCTTTTCTCCTGTAGTTGATATCTAATCTCACTGCACTGTGGTCAGAAAAGATACTTGGGATGATTTCAATATTTTAGAATTTATCAAGGTTAGATTTATGGCACAGGATGTGATCTATCCTGGAGAAGGTCCCGTGTGCACTTGAGAAAAAGGTGAAATTCCTTGTTTTGGGGTGGAATGACCTATAGATATCAATTAGGTCTAGTTGGTCTATTGTTTCATTTAAAGTTTGAATTTCCTTGTTACTTTTCTGTCTAGTTGATCTATCCATTGGTGTGAGTGGTGTATTAAAGTCTCCTGCTATTATTGTGTTGTTGTTGATTTCCCCTTTCATATTTGTTAGCATTTGCCTTACATATTGTGGAGCTCCTATGTTGGGTGCATAAATATTTATAATTGTTATTTCTTCTTCCTCGATTGATCCTTTGATCATTATGTAATGTCCATCTTTATCTCTTTTCACTGCCTTTATTTTAAAGTCTACTTTATCAGATATGAGTATTGCCACTCCTGCTTTCTTTTGGTCTTTATTTGCATGGAATATCTTTTTCCCGCCTTCAACTTTCAGTCTATATGTGTCCCTAGGTTTGAGGTGGGTCTCTTGTAGACAACATATATAGGGGTCTTGTTTCTGTATCCAATCGGCCAATCTTTGTCTTTTGGTTGGGGCATTCAGCCCGTTTACATTTAAGGTAATTATTGATAAGTATGATCCCGCTGCCATTTATTTTATTGTTTTGGGCTCCAGATTATCTATCCCATCGGTGTTTCCTATCTAGGAAAGATCCTTTAGCATTCGTTGGAGGGCTGGTTTGGTGTTGCTGAATTCTCTCAGTTTCTGCTTGTCTGAGAAAATTTTGAATTCTCCTTCAAATTTGAATGAGATCCTTGCTGAGTACAGTAGTCGGGGTTGAAGATTGTTTTCTTCCATGACTTTAAGTATGTTTTGCCATTCCCTTCTGGCCTGAAGCCTTTCTGTTGAGAGATCAGCTGTTATCCTTATGGGATTCCCCTTGTGAGTTATCTTTTGCTTCTCCCTTGCTGCTTTTAATATTTGGTCTTTGTATTTGATATTTGCCAATTTGATTAATATGTGTCTTGGGGTGTCCCGCTTGGGGTTCATTCTATTTGGGATTCTCTGTGTTTCTTGGACCTGAGTAGCTATTCGCTTCCCCAATTTAGGGAAGTTTTCTACAATTATCTCTTCAAGAATTTTCTGATGGTCTTTCTTTTTGTCTTCTTCTTCTGGGACTCCTATGATTCGAATATTGGTGCGTTTAATATTGTCCCAGAGGTCTCTAAGGTTGTCTTCATTTCTTTTAATTCTTTTTTCATTTTTCCTTTCTGTTTCATTTATTTCTGTCATTCTGTCTTCTACCTCACTTATTCTGTCTTCTATCTCTGTTATTCTACTGTTGGTTCCCTCCAGAGTGTTTTTGATCTCATTTATTGCATTATTCATTGTATTTTGTCTCTTTTTCATTTCTTCTAAATCTTTGTTAAAGCTTACCTGCATCTTCTCAATCCTTGCCTGCAGGTTATTGAGCTGTAACTCCAACTTATTTTCCAGGTTTTGGATCATTTTCACTATCATTATTCGGAATTCTTTGTCAGGTAGACTTCCTATCTCTTCGTCTTTTGTTTGGTCTAGGGGGTATTTATCCTGTTCCTTTACTTGCTGGGTATTTCTCTGCCTTTTCATCTTGTTTATCTTGTTGTGTTGTCCCTTTATTGTGGGGATTCCTCTCTATGGGAGGGGTTGGATGCGTGGTTTGTCGAAGTTTCCTTGGTGGAAAGGCTTGTGTGGTTTTCTGGTGGTGAGTCTAGGTTTCCTCACTGTTACTCCTCACGTCGGCACTGGGTCGCCTCTCCAGATGCCCGATGTCCTCTGCCAGCATTCAGTCCTGTTTTTTGGAGTTTGCTCGGCCTTTAAAAGTTCTTTTGGTATATTTATTGGGGAGAGAGTGTTCTCCCCGTCCTATTCCTCCGCCATCTTCGAATGTATAACATTTTTTGATACTGCTAAACTGATTTCCACCATCTTTCATTGTTAGCAGCAATATGTGAAGTTTCAAGTTATTCTGCATTCTAGGCAGTACTTGACTGTCAGTTTCATTGACTTTTCATTTCAACCAATCTAATAGGTGCATTGTCATGGCTTTAATTTGCATGCACCTAATGACTAATAATTTTGAGCATCCTATCAACTGCTTAAAATTTTAATGAACGATTTATTCAAATCTTTGGCTCATTTTTGTTGCTTTATTTTTGCTTTATTGTTGTTTGAGTGACTGAGTGAAAGCCGCTCAGTCATGACTGACTCTTTGTGACCCCATGGACTATAGCCCACCAGGCTTCTCTGTCTATGGAATTCTTCAGGCAAGAATACAGAAGTATGTTGCCATTTCCTTCCCTATTATTATTGCTTCATTCTGAAAATGTTAAATATACTTTATATAAGTCATTTGTGTACAAGTGATTGCAAATATATTCTAACATGTAGCTTGTTTATTCATTCCCTTAATGATGCTAGGAAACAGTAAGTTTTAAGTTTGCATGAAGTTTAACTTAAGTATTTTTTTCATCAAAGGAGTGTGCATTTATTTTTGTATCTAAGAATCTATTTTCTGAGTCTTAATCAGATGGCAGAGTATAAAGACTTGACCTCACCTCCTCTCATGAAGGCACAAAAATCACAATTAAGTACTGAATAACCGTCAACACCAAAGATGGGAACCTACCAAAAAAAGATTTTACATCCAAATAAAAGAAGTCGCAATGGTAGGAGGAGGACTTTCAAAATATAATCAAATCCTATATCACCCAGGTGGGTGATGCAGAGGTTCTCTTGTCCACTCTCACCACTTTTATTCAACATAGTTTTGAAAGTTGACTCTGTGGAAGAGGGCAGGGGTGGGATGATATGGGAGAATGGCATTGAAACATGCTAATTATCATATGTGAAATCAATCGCCAGCCCAGGTTTGATGCTCGGGGCTGGTGCACAGGGATGACCCAGGGAGAGGGAATCAGGAGGGAGGAGGGAGGGGGGTTCTGGAGGGGGAACATATGTATACCCATGGTGGTTTAATGTCAATGTATGGCAAAACCAACACAATAAAGTAAAGAAAATTTTTAAAAAAATTAAAAAAATATAAAAGAAAAACAATAAAATCTTTAGAATACTCTGCATGCACCATTTAGTTCTGGCTTTGATGTCTGAGTAAGGACAGATGCAACTACAGAAATATTAAGAAAGAGACTAAAGCAGTTAAAATTCTAGCACTTTCAAAATTTGCTTCAAAATTTGCAAAAACAGTACATGGAAGAGCAAGGAGGTCAGAAATCTAGCATTTCTAGACCTGTTAAAATTTGTTAACCAAGGGAATAGGGATCTCAGGAGTGTAACACAAACTCTGAGACTGATGGCCTTCATTCTTACCTCGCTAACTGAGAGGCCCTAGGAATAATTTTACTTTAGAACATCAATATATTCATTTTTAAAGTGGTAATAATAATATTTATTATATGTTGGAGACTTAAGAATTCAGAATTATCTCAGACATCATTGAGAATGATCACTTAATATGCATAAAATATTATCACAGTGGCTAGCATATACTGTTTAACAAATAATGCATGTTTCCCATCCATGTATGTTGGAAGTATGTTGTGAAATACATTTGTGTGAAATATATTTGAATTAAAAAAAATTATATGGTTGCTTTGCTCTATAAAAATTAAATTAAAAAGATTGAAGTAAGCCAGAAGGAAAAACAACAATACAGTATACTAATGCATATGTATGGAATTTAGAAAGATGGTAATGAGAACCCTGCATGCGAGACAGCAAAAGGAACGCAGATGTATAGAACGGACACTTGGACTCTGTGGAAGAGGGCAAGGGTGGGATGATATGGGCGAATGGCATTGAAACATGTTAATTACCATATGTGAAATCAATCGCCAGCCCAGGGTTGATGCTTGGGGCTGGTGCACCGGGATGTCCCAGGGGGAGGGAGTCGGGAGCGGGGAAGGAGGGGGATTCTGGAGGGGGAGCATGTGTAGCTCCATGGTGGTTTCATGTTACTGTATGGCAAAGCCAACACAATAAAGTAAAGAAAATTAAAAAAAAAAAAAGATTGTTAATACACCCACACACACAAAAGAAGAAAACAAATCCAAAGTAACAAAGAAGTAAAACTGTCACTCTTTGCAGATGACTTGATACTATACATAGATGAGCCTAAAGATATGACCAGAAAACTACTAGAGCTCATTGATGAATTTACTAGAGTTGCAGTATACAAAATTAATAGAGAAATCTGTTGTATTTCTATACATTAGCAACAAAAGATCAGAAAGTGTGATTAAGTAAATAATTCCATTTAACATTGCATCAAAAGGAATAAAATTCCTAGGAATAAACCTAACTAAGGAGATAAAAATAGGCTTCCCTGGTGGCTCAGATGGTAAAGAATCTGCTTGAAATGCAGGACACCTGGGTTCCATCCCTGGGTCAAGAAGATCTCCTGTAGAAGGGAATGGCTACCCACTCCAGTGTTCTTGCCTGGAGAATTGCCTGGACAGAGGAGCATGGCATGTTACAGTCCATGAGGTTACACAGAGTTGGACATGGCTGAGAAATTAACACTTTCATTTAAAGGAGACAAAAGACCTGTATCTCAAATGCCAAAAGATGCTGATGAAAGCAATCAAAGATGACAGAGGGAAAGATATACAACATTCTTTGACTGGAAAAATCACCATTATCAAAATACTATACTACCCAAAGCAATCTACAGACTCAATACAACCCCTTCAAATTATCAATGTCAGTTTTCACAAAACTAGAACAAAATATTTTACAATTTGTATGGATACACATAAGATCCCAAATAGCCAAAGCAATCTTAAGAAAAAGGGTGCTGGAGGAATCAGGCTCCCTGACTTCAGACTATATTACAAAATACAGTCACCAAAACAGTATGGTGTTGGCACAAAACCAGAAATATAGATCAATGGAATAGGATAGAAATCACAGAAATAAACCCACAGACTTATGCTCAATTAATCTAAGACAAAGAATGAAAAAAATATACAATGGCCAAAAGACAATCTCTTCAATGAGTGGTGCTGGGAAAACTGGATAGCTACATGTGAAAGAAGCAGAACATTTCTTTAACACCATACACAAAAATAAATTCAAAATGGGTTAAAGACCTAAATGTAAGTCCAGATACTACAAAACTCTTAGAGGAATACACAGGCAGAACACTGATAAAAATCACAGCAGTATTTTTCTAGATCCACCTCCTACAGTAATGAAAATATAAACAAAAACAATTGGACCTATTTAAACTTAAAGGTTTTTGCACAGCAAAAGAAACTAAACAAAAAAAGACAAACTACAGAATAGGAGAATATAGTACATTCCTTATATACAAACAAGTTCCATTCTAAGAGCATGTTTGTAAATCCAACCAAATTAGCCTAGGTATCCAACTAACACAACCAGCTAAATTGTACTGTACTAGGTTTATAATACTTTTCATACAAATGATACATTGGAAACAAACATAAAAAATAAACATGTTTAATCTTATAGTACAGCAGCTTAAAAATTACAGTAGTACCAGATCCATCACCACTGCTCTAACTCTTGCTTTGGGACATCTTGAGATTGACATACACTATACTACTATATTCTATTCAGTACTTACATTAAAGTACACAAAAAAGTAAAACCACTTGTAGAAGATGCACATACATACCAGACACACGTACCAGACACATGAGCAAATTACATGATTGGGCATCTACCTATGGGAATATAACAAAAAGTCTAATATTTAAAACACAAATCTCTGCCACACTACATGGCTGAACTTCTTAAAACAAATGACAAAGTAAACTATCATGACAATAGCCAGTGAAAAATGACATCATATCCATAAAGGAAAAATTTGACATTAAATCTTTCAAAAGACATAATGGAAGTCAAAAAGGTGCAATAAAATATTTTTCAGATGCTAAAAGAAAATAACTATCAATACATGCTTGATCAAGTGAAAATATCCTTTGGAAGTAAAGGGATATTAGTAAATGTGTCATATGTTCCACTTGAACCCCATTATCTAAGTGCCATGAACTTATGAAGATACATATGAGCTATGGAATATATGTAACTTTAAACTACTGCATATAGACTATAGATATTAATTTGAAAATACCAAATCAAAATAAAATAGAAACAAATGATAAGCTCTTCTGAACTCTTCATGATGGTTAACTTTATATGCCAACTTGTCTGAGCCATAGTACCCAGATGCTTGATGAAATACTATTCTGGATGTTCTGTGAAGATTTCTGATTAACATTTAAACCAGTAGACTTTATATAAAACAGATTGCTCTTCATAATGCAAGTAGGCCTCATCCAATCTACAGTAGAAAGCTTTAATAGAACAAAGAATGACATCCTCATAGCCAGATGGAATTCTGCTAGCAAACTGCCTTTACACTAGAACTGCAGTTCTTCCCTGAGTGTCTAGCCTACTGGTACAACCCACTAGATTTTGTACTCGCCATGTCTCCACAATCACTAGGACAATTCCTTAAGATAAATCTGTCTTTCTTTTCCTTCCTCTCTCTTTCATTCTGTTCTGTTTCTCTGGAGAACCTGATTAACATACTATTGATAATTATATGCCTAGATCTATTAACTTTTGATACTGGGATGTTGAAGTATTCAACTATAAATTTGTATCTGCATAATTTTCTTTTCATTTATATCAGTTTTACTTTGCATATGTTGTAGCTCTGTTGCTTGGTGCATACATATTAACAATTGCTAGGTCTTTTTGGCAGATTAACACTTTTTTCATTATTAAATAATATGTGAGTGCCTTTGACTCTTGTTCCCACTCATTGGGATAAATTAGTTTATCCCAGCGTAAGTTAGAACCAGTGTAAGTTAGAATGTCCTAAGTTTCCATTTATGAGATATCCACTCCTTTGGTTATTAAGAAAAAGAAAACTAAATTGAAAATAATAAAAATCATGCAGTCTGTTCTTGAAATCCAATGGTATCAAACTTAAATAACATAAAGACGAACAAAAAAAGCTAAAGAATTGGAAACAAAAAACATATTTTAACAATGATCCATGGGTCAAATAGGAAGCCTCAAGGAAAATCAAATAATACTTTGAACTTACTGAAAATGAAAATATTAATATAATATATCATAATTTATGAGACTTAGCTAAAACATTGTTAAGTGGTAAATTTCTAGCAATAGACACATTAGAAAAGAGGAGAAATCTTGAATCAGTACTCTAAAATACCAACTCAAAACTCTAGGGAAAGAGCAAAATAAACCAAAGCAAGATGAATGAAATGATAAATATAAGAAATTATGTCAATGGAATTGAAAACAGAAATTAGGTATAGAAAAGTAGTAAAGAGCTTGTAATTTGAGAAGTTCAAAAAAGTTGACAAACCTCTAGTAAGACTGAAAATATGAGAGAAGGCTAGATTACCAATAAAAGAAACGAAAGAAAGAATGTTACTACAGACCCTGAAGATATCAAAAAGGTAAAAATAGAATACTTTGAAAAATTTCACACACATAAATTTAACATCTTAGATAAAATGTATTAATTACTCATAGATTGCAAAATTCTACAACTCACCAAATATGAAATATGTAATTTGGATAGTACATAAATAGAGTATAATAAGCAAACAAACTGTACTCACTTCACATGCTAGCTGGGTAATGATCAAAATTCTTCAAGCTAGGCTTCAACAGTATGTGAACCAGGAACTTCCAGATGTACAAGGTGGTTTTAGAAAAGGCAGAAGAACTAGAGATCAAACTGACAATATCTGTGGAGCACAGAAGCAAGGAAATTGCAGAAAAACATCTACTTCTGCTTCACTGACTAAACTAAAGCATTTTAATGTGTGGATCACAACAAACTGTGGAAAACTCTTAAAGAGATGGGAATACCAGACCACCCTGCCTGCCTCCTGAGGAACCTGTATGCAGGGAAGAAGCAGCAGTTAGAACCAGACGTGGAACAATGGACTGGTTCAAAATTGGGAAAGGAGTACATCAAGGCTGTATGTTGTCACCCTATGTATTTAACTTATATGTAGAGTACATAATACAAATGCTGGGCTGGATGAAGCACAAGCTGAAATCAAAATTGCTGGGAGACATATTAATGACCTCAGATATGCAGATGGCACCACCTTAATGGCAGAAAGCAATGAGGAACAAAAGAGCCTTTTGATGAAAGTGAAAGAGAGAGTGAAAAAGCTGGCATATAGTTCAACATTCAAAAAACTAAGATCATAGCATCCTGTCCCATCACTTCATGGCAAATAGATAAGGAAAAAAGTGACAGATTTTCTCTTCTTGGGCCCAGCATCACTGCAGACTATGACTGCAGCCATGAAATTAAAGGACACTTGCTCCTTGGAAGAAAAGCTATGATCAATCTAGACAGCCTATTAAAAAGCAGAGACATCACTTTTTCAACAAATGTCTGTATAATCAAAGCAATGGTTTTCCACTAGTGTTGTATGAGTGTGAGTGAAAATGAAGCTGCTCAGTGGTGTCCGACTCTTTGTGACCCCATGGACTGTAGCCTACAAAGTTCCTCTGTCCATGGGATTTTTCAGCAAGAATACTGAAGGAGGTTGCCATTTCCTTCTCCAGGAGATCTTCCTAACCCATGGATTAAACCCAGGTCTCTAGCATTGTAGGCAGACTCTTTACCATTTGAGCCACCAGGGAAGTCCCATGAGTATGAGAGTTGGACCATAAAGAAGGTTGAGCACAGAAGAATCTATGCTTTCAAACTGTGGTGCTAGAGAAGACTCTTGAGAGTCCCTTGGACTGCAAGGAGATCCAACCAGTCCATCCTAAAGGAAATCAGTCCTGAATATTCATTGGAAGGACTGATGCTGAAGCTGAAGCTTCAATATTTTGGCCACCTGATGTGAAGAGCCAACTCAGTGGAAAAGACCCTGATGTTGAGAAAGATTGGGGGCACCAGGAGAAGGGGATGACAGAGGGTGAGATGATTGGATAGTATCATGGACTCAATGGACATGAGTTTGAGCAAACTCCCAGAGATAGTAAAGGACAGGAAAGCCTATGGTGTCACAGAGTTGGACATGACTGAGTGATTGAACAACACAGCAAAAAAGGAAAATAAAAGTACAGAACAATACTCATTATGAATATAGATGAAAAGATTCTTGCCAAATATTAGCAAATTTAAATCACATTATATGAATAATCATGAATATAATTGTATGCTATAAGCAGATGGTTTTATCTTGGGGGTAGAAACTGCTCCATATTTGAAATACTATCAATGTAAACTGTGAAACTAAAGAGGGCTTTCAAGGTGACCCTAGTGGTAAAGAACACATCTGCTAAGGCTGAAGACATAAGTGACACGGGTTCATTGTCTGGAATGAGAGGATCCACCCAAGAAGGAAGTGGCAATCCACTCTAGTATTCTTGCCTAGAGAATCCCATGGACAGAGGAGCATGGCAGGCTACAGTTTATAGGGTCACAAAAAGTCAGACACAACTGAAACAACTTAGCACAGCACATCAAACTAAAGAAAGAGAATTAAACAATCATATCAATTGATGAAGTAAAATGTTTTTAACAAATTTCATAATCATGATGAAAACTCAAAAAACAGCATAGAAGGGTACTTTCTCAAAGTAATAAGGAGAGTCTTAAAAAAAAATACCCACTACAGCTGACATTTAGTGGTGAAACACTGGCTGATTTTCCCATAAGACTGGGAACAAACCAAGGAAGTTCACTTTCAACACTTCTTATTCAACATAATGTTGGAAGTTCTAGCTAGTGCAATATAACAACAAAATAATATGAAAGACACAGACAGAAATAAAACTATCCATGTTTGTAGGTAGTATCACTGTCTATGTAGATAATCTCAACGAATCTAAATGGAAAAAAATAACAGAAACAAACCTAGAAACAGTAGGTAAATTAAAAAATATCACAGGATACAAGGAAAACATGAAAACTCAACTGTTTCTATACACCTGCAATTAACAAGTGAATACAAATATTATAATTTGCTTTTATAATTGCATCAATAATTAATTCAAAGACAATGACATACATAAATGTAAAACTAATAAAACATGTTCAGGATCTGTATGCTGAAACCCACACAAGAAAAAGGAAGGAAATTGAAGCATGTTTAAATAAATGGGAAGGGAATTTTGGTTTTGGTTTGGAACACTCAAAAGCATAATGACTTTGATTATCTCAATTAATACCTAGGTTTAACATAGCTTATATAAAAATCTTTGCACATAGATGAGGTCATTAGAAAATTTATAGAGAAATGCAAAGGAAGTAGAATAGTCAAACCAATTTTGGGGAAAGAATTACTTAAGTGTAAGGAATGAGTATACTTTATTTAAACACTTTTTATATAACTACAGTAATCAGACCCAAATCAGGGAAGACTTCATACAACTTAGCAAAGTATTTGATAACAACAAGATTGTGTGGTACTGGTGGAAGGATACATAAAAATTAATGGAAGAGAAGAGAGAACCCAGGGATAGATCTATATAAATATGCCCCAATTATTTTTGAAGAAGGTGGAAAAGAACTCAATGGGAGACAGATATTCTTTCCAACAAATGATACTAAAACTAGTTGAGGTTACTAAACCTCAGCCTAAACCAACAAATATTCTGTTCAGTTCAGTTACTCAGTCATGTCTGAGTGTTTGCAACCCCATAAATCACAGCACGCCAGGCCTCCCTGTCCATCACCAACTGCCAAGTCTACCCAAGCCCATGTCCATTGAGTCGGTGATGCCATCCAACCATCTCATCCTCTGTCATCCTCTTCTTCTCCTGTCCTCAATCTTTCCCAGCATCAGGGTCTCTTCAAATAAGTCAGCTCTTTGCATCAGGTGGCCAAAGTATTGGAGTTTCAGCTTCAACATCAGTCATTCCAATGAACACCCAGGACTGATCCCTTTTAGGATGGACTGGTTGGCTCTCCTTGCAGTCCAAGGGACTCTAAAGAGTCTTCTCCAACACCACAGTTCAAAAGCATCAATTATTTGGTGCTCAGCTTTCTTTGTAGTCCCACTCTCACATTCATACATGACCACTGGCCCAGTCTCTTACTAGCACATTGCATATTTCCCTGGTTCCTAGTGTGCACAGGACTGTGTGTGTGCCCTCCAGAGTGGAGTTTCTGTTTCCTCTAGTCCTGTGAAATCCTTGCTATCATACACAGGAGATCTTCAAAGCTAGATTCTCTGGAGAGTCTTCCTCTCCACCTGTTGCCAGAACCCCATGGTAGGAAGCCTGATATGGAATTCAGGACTTTCACTCCTATGGAAGAACTTCTGTGGTATAATTATTTCCAGTTGGGTCATTCATACATGACCATCTAGCCTGGACTAGATGGAACTTTGTTGGCAAAGTAATGTCTCTGTTTTTTAATATGCTGTCTAGTTAGGTCATAACTTTCCTTCCAAGGAGTAAGCATGTTTTAATTTCATGGTTGCAATCACCATATGCAGTGATTTTGGAGCCCCCCAAAATAAAGTATCTCACTGTTTCCATTGTTTCCCCATCTATTTGCCATGAGGTGATGGGACCAAATGCCACGATCTTAGTTTTCTGAATGTTGAGTTTTAAGCCAACTTTTTCACTCTCCTCTTTCACTTTCATCAAGAGGCTCTTTAGTTCTTCTTCACTTTCAATCAAGAGTAGAAAAAGCTTCAGGATACTGTCTTTATCATTTAAGACTGCTTGTTATACAAACATCATTAACAAGACTTCCTGGAACAAAGAGTGCTACCAGTTAAGCAAAAAATGAAAATGGGAAAGTGTCTCTCGACAAAATTTACAACTCTTCCTATACCACCTTAGCTCCTGGCAAATTTCCATATAAATATTGCCCTCTGCCAGTCTTTCTGACTAATCTCACCAACTGGGGCTGGAACAAAATCCATTCAATTTGGCTCATGCAGTATTAAAGAGTATTTAATTAAAGCTTCTATTAACAGGATTCAAGAAGCAGAATGAAGTCAATCTGAAGTACAAATTTGTTCATATCCCACAAAGTTTCAACTATCAGGGTCTTCCTTAAAATCCCAGTGGCATTCTCCTTCAGTTTTTATATTAACTTATGCATTTGGTCCAGGGTATTTATCCAGATATAAGAGAATGTATTTGTGATTTCAGACTCCATCTTGCCCCTTAAAAGGGAAGTTTAGGGTATATTTATCACTTTAAGCATATCTGACCAGAAATTGAAAGTAATATAAACACCATCAAGGGCTCAGTGGGCATTTACTTAAACATTTCAAAGTATTTTATGATCATCCCTTTAGATTAAATTCACCACTTTTTCAGGAGGGAGACAAGTTAATGTTTTACTTTTATGCCAGAAGTACAATCCCTGGAGTGCACGTGCTATTTCTAAACAGAAGTGTTTATAACTGCTGTGCTCTCCAAGTGGGTTACATGAGCCGTGGGTAATTCTGAAAGACAAAGATTATGATTCCTTGTTCCTTCTAGGATCTAATGTGTTCCCATGCCAGGAACCAGGAAGCTGCTCTTCCTCTTATGCCTCTGTTATGCCCAAACTCCGGGTCCCAAGCCCCTGAAGAGATCAAGTCCACACAGTAATGCAAAAGCATAAAGGGGTTTATCGCTAGCTCGAGCCAGGGCCCAAGTTTCATCCAATGTAGTGGAGTCTGACAAGAGCCCCGTGTCCAAACCACAGTTGCTTATATACAGGCAGTTCTTTGTTACAGCATTGGTATAGCTGGCAGTCAATGTTTGGTCAGTTTAACCTGCGCATCTGCCCTGGATAGGTCTATCTCTTGGCGCGCGGGACTTTCCTGGCTTGTGGGGGCAGGTATGAGGTGAGGGTGGGGGAGGTCTCTGGAACTACGGCCTGCTGTATCTCCCAGCAGACTGTCAGGGAAGCTGTTTTGCTTACACACCACAGCCTCAAGTTCTGGGTACCCTCAGTTTTTGTCTGGAAGCATCAGTAAAAAAGAGGAGTAAGATCATCTTCACAAAGTCTAATCAGAATTACTTGAACTCCTGAGAATTTTATGCTTCCTGGGAGCTATCTAAAGGGCTATCAAGTAGGCTGAGCTGCTATCAGCAAAACAAAATAAGCATCATGACTGGGAATTGTTAGGAAGAAACTATGAATTTCCAAACTAGGTCATTATATAACTCCTATAGTCTCCTGTGTAGTAGAGAATTTAGTCATACCCTGAGGAAGATCTGGCCTTTGCCCTCAGCTCCTGAGAGGTAATCTCTAAACTCTTAAAATATCATGCATAATTAGGATGTCTTTGTTTGGGGGCCTTGGGTTACACTGAACAATGGATTTAGGGTAGGGGCTTGCCATACCATAAAGTAAGAATGCCATTTACATTAGGCCTTTGGATCTTGCAGTATCAGGATAACTTTGGAGGTGCTGTAGACTTGAGATTGTAATCAGCAAAGTAGACTGTCAATTATGTCTACAAAAAAATAAAATTTCTAGATATAGGCTCAGGTGAGCTTCCCTAGTTTTCAATAAATGTGGATTGTCACACATTAATGCTGGGGTAATAATGATGTTCTGATGTTGCATGAGGAAAGGGTACCTGGAAACTCCATTTTTGACTCTTTTCCTAGACTCTATCCTGAATGCTTCTTCCCTTGGCTGAGTTTAACATGTATCCTCTTCCTGTATCACATTATAACGGTGAGTGAAATAGTTTTCAGTGTATCCTGTGAGTCTAACAAATTTTTAAATCTGATGGTAACTTGGGGAACACCCTGAACTTGTAATTGATGGTAGAAATGAGGGTGAGTTTATGTGGACTGTTATCCTAACTTCATAGTTGGATAGCTTTCACACCCTTTTCCTTATTATTACCAAGGAAATAGATGGGATAGAATCGTTTTAGGGGTACAGCTGCATTAAATGACTGAACTCTCTTCCTCTAAAAGGTTTGGAGCAGGAAATAATGAAGGAAGCAGAATCAGACTTTCAGGTTATCGTTGAATAGCTTTGTGATTAAGGGTGCAATACTATCAGGCTAAAAACGATTTAGAAAGACAAAAAGATGATGCAGGTTAGTCATGATAGAGTCAATCCGCTAGGAAATTGTGAGGTAGTCTTCCCTATGGTACTGACTAATGGGGTCTTTCCAGCAGAAGTCACAAATCAGACATGTAGTGGTGGCCTCCGAATCAAAAACAAGTTAAGGCTCAATCAGTAGCAGTAGTTGAGAATGGACCTGAAGAAGAATACCATTTATCTGCCCATCTGTAGTTTTTCAGCTTATAGACCAAATAGCTAGGCCATTGATTCAAAGTTCTGCCTTTTGAGTAAAATGACATTGTCTTCTTTTTGTCTTACACAGTTAATGTTGAGACTAAACAGCCCCAGTGAACACCATCAGCCTTCGGCTTAGCCAAACCATCAGAGGCCCAGGCCCAAACATGTATAATCCTCAGAGAATCATGAGCTAATCTGCAGCAGTAGTTTCGATTCAGGCAGGGTACTGTGGTATAACGATTTATCTAGAGGGACTGGCTGACAAGATGGCACAGTAGAAGGATGTGAGCTCACCCCTTCTTATAAGAAACACCAAAATCACAACTAATTGCTTAAAAACCATTGACAAAAAAATGACACACACACACACACACACACACACACACACGTACAAAGCTGATATATATATATATATATGATATCCTACATCCAAAGAAAATGAAGAATCTACAACAAAATAGTAGGAGGAGCACAATTGGGTCAAAGTCAAATCCCATACCTGCTAGGTAAGCAACCCAAAAACTGGAAATAATTATACCACAGAAGTTCTTCCATAGGAGTGAAAGTCCTGAATTCCATATCAGGCTTCCTACCATGGGGTTCTGGCAACAGGTGGAGAGGAAGACTCTCCAGAGAATCTAGCTTTGAAGATCTCCTGTGTATGATAGCAAGGATTTCACAGGACTAGAGGAAACAGAAACTCCACTCTGGAGGGCACACACACAGTCCTGTGCACACTAGGAACCAGGGAAATATGCAATGTGCTAGTAAGAGACTGGGCCAGGCCTATAATACTTGCTAATATTAGGGGGTCTCCTGCAGAGGTAGTTGGCAGCTCTGGCTCACTGTGGGGACAAAAACACTGGAAGCAGTAGTTCTGGTGAGTACTCAGTGGTATGAGCCATTCCAGAGCCCTGCATTTCTTTCCAAAGAGCAAGCCCCAACCAACAGCCCATAGGCCCCAGGACTGGAATACCTTGGGCCAAATAAGCAACAGGCAGGGACACACCTCCACCTATCAGCAAACAGGCTTAAAGTCTTCCTGAGCATGCCCCTGCCCACCAGTGGGACAAGATCCAGCTCCCCCTACCAGTGGGCAGGAACACTTTCATCAGGAAGCCTGCAGAAGACTGTTAGACAGCCCTATCTACCAGGGGGCAGACAGCAGAAGCAATAAGAACTAAAATACTGCAACCTGCAGAATAGAAACTGCAATAATAGAAAATTAGACAAAATGAGATAGCAGAGGAATATGTACCAGATGAAGGAACAAGATAAAATCCCAGAAGAACAACTAACTGGAGTGGAGACAAACAATCTATTCACAATAGAATTCAGAATAATGGGAGTGAAGGTGATCCAAGATCTTGGAAAAATAATGGAGACATGGATTAAGAAGATGCAAGAGAGACAGAGAGAAAAAAAAAAAAGATGCATCAATTGTTTAATATCAATCTAGAAGAACTAAAGAACAGGGATAAACAATACAGTAACTGAAATGAAAAATACACTAGAAGGAATCAATAACAGAGTAACTGAGGTCAAAGAATGGGTAGGTGAGCTGGAGGACACAATGGTGGAAATCACTGCCACAGAACAGAATAAAGAAAGAGGAATGAAATGAAGGTAGTCTTAGAAACGTCTAGGACAACATTCAAAACACCAACATTTGCATTATAGAAGTCCCAGAAGAATAAAATTCTGGGAAGTACAAAGAGTTCAAGCCAGGATAAACCCAAGGAGAGACATACTGAGGCACAAAGTAATCAAACTGACAAAAATTAAAGACAAATAAAATAAAAATAAGCATAAGAGAAACCCAATATATAAAGCCAATACTAACAACCATAAAAGGAGAAATTGACAGTGACACATGAATGGTGAGGGACTTTAGCAGCCCACTTTCATCTATAGACATGTCATTCAGACCAAAGATCAATAAGGAAACACAGGCTTTAAATGACACGTTGGACCAGATGGAATTAATTGATATTTATTGAGTATCCCATCCAAAAGCATCAGAATACATATTTGTCTCAAGTGCATGTAAAACATTCTTCAGGATTAATCACATGTTGTGTCACAAAATCAGCCTCAGTACACTTAAAAAAAATTGAAATCATATTAAGCATCTTTGCCAACCACAGCACTATGAGATTAGAAATCAACTATAAGAAAAAACACTGTAAAAAACACACACACTGAGGCAAAACAGTATTGGACACCCAATGGATCAGTGAAGAAATCAAAGAGGAAATAAAAAAGAACCTAGAGACAAATGAAATAAGCGCAAAATGACCCAAAACCTAAGGGATAGGTCAAAAGCATTTCTCAGAAGGAAGTTTATAGCAATATAATCTTATCTTAGGAAATAAGAGCTTACAAATAAAACAAAATAGCTTTACACCTAAAGCAACTAGAGAAAGAAGGACAAACAAAACCCAAAATAAGTAGAAGAAAAAAAAACAAACCATGACAATTAGAGCATGAATAAATGAAATAGAAATTAAGAAAACAATAGAAAGGATCAATGAAACTAAAAGCTGTTTCTTTGCAAAGATAAACAAAGTTAATACCTGTTTACCCAGACTCATAAAGGAAAAAACAAAAAGGAAGACAGCTTAAGTCAGTAAGAATAAGATATGAAAAAGGAAACATTAAAATGGACACCGCAGAAATACAAAGGATCAGAAGAGACAACTGCAAACAACTATAATGCCAATGAAATGAACTACCTGGAAGAAATGACAAGTTCTTTACAAAGGTAAAATCTCCAAAGACTGAATCAAGAACAAATAGAAAACATGAAGAGACCAATCACAAGTACTGAAATTGAAACTGTAATATAAAAACTCCCAAAAAAAAGAATTCCAAGAATTGACACATAACTTTCTGAAACTACTCAAAAAATTTCAGAGGGAGGAATGCTCCCAAACTCATTTTATGAGGTCACCATGGCACTGATACCAAAACCAGACAAAGATACTAAAAAAAATAAAGTTATAGGCCAATATCACTGATGAAAAATAGATGCAAAAACCCTCAACAAATTGCCAACAACCAATTTAATGAATCCAATAATACATTAAGGGGATCGGGATCATACAACATGATCAAGTGGTTTTTATTCCAGGACACAAGAACTTTTCAACATTCACAAACCAATCTGTGTGATACACCACATCAACAAATTGAAGAATAAAAACCATATGATCATCTTAATAGATACAGAAAAAGCTTTTGAAAAATTCAACACCCATTTACAATAAAGCTCTCCAGAAAGTGGGCTTAGGATGAACATTCCTCAACACAATAAAGGCCAAATATGACAAACCTACAGCTAACATCATATTCAGCAGTGAAAACCTGAAAGCATTTCCTCTAAGATAACATACACGAAAAGAATATCCATTTTTATTCAGTTACAATTTGGAAGTCCTAGCCACAGCAATCAGAGAAGAAATTAAAGAAAAAGAACTAAAGCGGTCACTGTTTGCAGAAGACATGATACTACATGTAGAAAATCCTGAAGAAGCTACCAGAAAATTACTGGTGTTAAGGAATGTGATAAAGTTGTAGGATATAAAATTAATACACAAAAATCTGTTACATTTCTATATATCAACAATGGATGATCAGAGAGAGAAATTACAGAAACAATTTCATTTACTATTATATCTAAAGAATAAAATACATAGGGATAAACATAAGGAGAAAAATTGCCTATTATACTGTAAAGTATAAGATACTGATGAAAGAAACTGAAGATGACACAAAGAGATGGAAAGATATACTATGGTCTTGGAATGAAATAATCAATATTGTCCAAATGACTATAGTAACCAAGGCAATCTAGAGACTCAATGAAATCCCTATAAAGTTACCAATGGCAGTTTTCTGAGAAATAGAAGAAAAAAATCTTAAAATTTATATGGAAATAGAAAAGATTGTGAAAAACCAAGCAATCTGGTGAAACAAAAAGGGAGCTGGAGGAATAAGCTCCTTGATTTTAGACTATTCTAGAAAGCTATAGTCATCAAAATAGAACTGTGCTGGTACAAAACCAAAAATATAGATCAATGAAACAGGGTAGAAAGCCCATAAAGAAATGCACACACCAATGGTCAATTAATCTATGACAAAAGAGACAAGATTATACAATGGAGGAAAGACCATATCTTCAATAAATGGTGTTGGAAAAACTGTACAGTTACAGGTACAAAAATGAAATTCTTTTACATGTAACTGTACATTCTTTATATCATAACCCAGAAAACTCAAAATGGATTAAAGGCCTAAATGTAAGTGTCTATACATGCTCACTCTCTCAGTCATGTCTGACTGTTTGAGATGCCATGGACTGCAGCCTACCAGGCTCCTCTGTCCTTGGGATTATCCCAGTAAGAATTCTGAAGTGAGTTGCCATTTCCTCCTCCAGGGGTTTTTCCTGACCCAGGATCAAACCTGTATCTCCTGAGACTTCTGCATTGGCGGCAAATTCTCTACCACTGAGCCACCTGAATACTATAAAACTTGGTGGAAAACATAGGGATTTAATGAAAAGCATAGTGTTGAAGGGAACACTCTTCGACATAAATCGTAGCAGTATCTCTTCTGAGCTGACTTTTAGAATAATGGAAATAAAAACAAAAATAAATGAATGGGACCTAATTAAACTCAAAACTTTTGCATAGCTAAGGAAAATATAAAAGACAACCACAGAACAGGAAAAAAATATCTGCAATAGATGTGATTGACAAAGGATAAGTTGCCAAAAATTTACAAAAACTCACATAAAAAAAAAAAAACACCTAATACAAAATAGGCAGAAGACCTAAACAGACATTTCTCCAAGGAAGCCTTACAGATGGCCAAGAGGCACATGAAAAAATGCTTAACATTTCTAATTATTAGAGAAGTGAAAATCAAAACTATAAGATATCACCTCACACCAGTCAGAATGGCTGTGATCAAAAATCCTTCTACACTGTTGGCAGGAATGTAAATTGTTACAGCCATATGCAGAGCAGTATGGAGGTTCCTTAAAAACTAAAAATAGAGCTAACATATGATTTAGAAATCCCACTTCTGGGCATTTATCTGGAGAAAAACATGGTTAAAAATTATATAATTACCTCAATGTTCATTTCAGTACTATTTACAAAAGCCAGGGCATAAAGCAATCTAAGTGTCCATTGACAGGTGAATGGAAAAAGAAGAAGTGGTACATAGATATACAATGGACTATTAATCCACCATTAAAGAATGAGATAATTCCATTTGTAGGAAGATGGATGGACTTGGAGATTATTATACTATGTGAAGTAAGTCAGAGCAAAACAAATGTCATATAGTGTTCATATGTGAAATCTAAAAAAAATGAAACAAACTTATTTAAAGAAAAAAAAACAGATTCACAGATTTAGAGAAGGAAATTAAAGTCACCAGGGGTGAAGAGTGAGGGGGAGGGATAGAATGGGAGTTTGGGATTGACATGTACACACTGCTATATTTAAAATAGATAACCAACAAAGACCAACTGTATAGCACAGGGAGGACTGCTAAATATTTTGTAATAACCTTAATGGGAAAAGAATTTGAAAAAGGATACCTACATATATATGTATAAATGATTCACTTCACTATATACCTAAAGTAACACAAGTTAATAAACTATGCTTCAATATAAAAAATGTATCTAGAGATAAAGCTGCCACTTTTATATTATAATATAAAGCTGAATTACCTCTGAAAGGAGACTAGCTGTTTCCATATATAAAATTTTCATTTGATAAACTAAACTTTTTGGGCTTTTCCATCTTTATATTCACTTAATCCACTCTGACCTACACCAAAATAGTAATATCAAGACAGAGAGTCATAAACCCTTCATTCATCAAGTACTCAGTATTGATAAGAGATCAGTAGCAACTTAATAGTTACTATTAAAAAATTTTCTAATCACATCATCAATAGAAGAGGCCAGAAGTCCAAAATCTAAAGGGATGCCTCTCAGTGGGGACTTACCTCCTAGTATAAGTGGAGGCTACCTTTTAAAGAGGCTGAGAATATGAAGCAGGTTCTAAATATGCTGCCTGAATTGTGTTTCAATTGTTGCTCTCTTGCAAAATGGAGGATTGGGGAAACTATTATGACTATAAAATAGCAAGCCAAACAGCTCAAAAAAAAAAAATGGGTAGTATGGCTGTGGTTGCTGAAGTATCACCAGAGCTGAAATAAATAAGAATATGGAAAAGGTCAGTTTTCATTCCAATCCCAAAGAAAGGCAACGTCAAATATGTTCTAACTACCACACAATTGCACTCATCTCACATGCTAGCAAAGTAATGCACAAAAATCTTCAAGCCAGGCTTTAACAGTATGTGAACCATGAACTTCTAGATGTTCAAGCTGGATTTAGAAAAGGCAGTGGAACCAGAGATCAAATTGCCAATATCCACTGGATCATTGAAAAAGCAAGAGAGTTCCAGAAAAACATCAACTTCTGCTATGCCAGAAGACTTTGACTGTGTGGATGACAACAAACTCTGGGAAATTCTGAAAGAGATGGGAATACCAGACCACCTGATCTCCCTCCTGAGAAATCTGTATACATGTCAAGAAGCAATAGTAAGAACTGGACATGGAACAACAGACTGGTTTCAAATGGGAAAGGAGTATGTCAATGCTGTATATTGTCACGCTGCTTATTTAATTCATATGCAGAGTTCATCACATGAAATTTCAGGCTGGATGAAGCACAAGGTGGAATCAAGATTGCTAGGAGAAATATCAATAACCTCAGATATGCAGATGACACCACCCTTATGGCATAAAGTGAAGAAGAACTAAACAGCTTCTTGATGAAAGCAAAGAGGAGACTGAAAAAGTTGGCTTAAAGATCAACACTCAGAAAATAAAGATCATGCCATCTGGCCCGATCACTTCATGGCAAATAGAAGGGGAAACAATGGAAACAGTGAGATACCTTATTTTGGGGGGCTCCAAAATCACTGCAGATAGTGACTGCAGCCATGAAATTAAAAGATGCTTGTTCCTTGGAAGAAAAGCTATTACCAACCTAGACAGCATACTAAAATGCAGAGACATTACTTTGCCAACAAAGGTCTGTCTAGTCACAGCTATGGTTTTTCCAGTAGTCATGTATGGATAAGAGAGTTGGACTATAAAGAAAGCTGAGCATCGAAGAACTGATGCTTTTGAACTGTGGTGTTGAAGAAGACTCTTGAGAGTCCCTTGGGCTGCAAGAAGATCCAAGCAGTCAATTCTAAAGGAAATCAGTCCTGAATATTCATTGGAAGGACTGATGCTGAAGCTGAAACTCCAATACTTTGGGCCACCTGATGCAAAGAACTGACACATTGGAAAAGACCTTGATGCTTTGAAAGACTGAAGGAAGGAGGAGAAGGGGATGACAGAGGATGAGATTATTCGATGACATCACTGACTTGATGGACATGAGTTTGAGTAAGCTGCAGGAGTTGGTAAAGGACAGGGAAACCTTGCAAGCTGCAGTCCATGGGGTCACAAAGAGTTGGACAGGACTGATCAACTGAACTGAGGAATATGGGTTGATAAAGGAGAGTGTGTTTTTAACTGACAGTGGGCAGCACCAGAATTAAATACAGTATCTTGTTTGCTAGAAGAGTTTTTATTTCTTAATCCATGATTCCTCAGTTCTCTAATCCCATCTCGGCCATTTTAAGAGAAAAAGTCTGGGAATCTCTATGAAATGGAAAGAAGTAAACTTTGATATTTCTTTTGGCTGTAGATGCTAAAGATATCTTACCCAGTCAAAATGGGAGAGAGAGAAGAAGCAGGTACAGGCGTGATCAGGGAAAAGTAGCAAATAACACTCATACCATTTGCTCTCAGTGGGAGGCTAAGGAATTAGTGTATTTTTATCCTCTAGTGTCCAAACCTGGACTGTGTGAGCACCTGCAAATGGACAGTCCCTCTAACCATCAAAACTACTCCTGTCTCCTTGGCTTCCCACCATAACAGATGACTCAGCACATTTGTATAATTTTATGGGTATTGAAGATGATATTAATACAAGTCTCTGTGAGGGATTATCTTGCTGATTGGAACTCCTTCATAGCAGAGGGCCTCCATTCCTAATTATAGGAATAGGAAGAGAATACTTTGTTTGTTTGCTCCTTTTATATTATGAAGAAGCTTTGGCTTTTGTCAGCTATGCAGTTATGCAGTTCTTGGATTCAGGTTGTGTAGCATGAGACATGAGTTCAAAAACAGAAATAAGAGAAATGAAATAAACTAGAAAAAGAAATTGACCACTGTACTGGTTGTTCAGGAATTGATGACTGTACTGGTTGTTCTTTGAATTTTGATTTCCCAAATCTGCCTGCAACTATTTACTTTTTAGGATCTATAGGTAGTTGCTTTATATATTCTGCCCAGTCATTGTTGTAATCATTGGGACAGATTAGATGAAGTGTGCCTGCTTTATCTTTGGTGGATCCGGATGCCTGTCCTGTAATTTTTAGGACTAAAAAAATTCTGTTATTTCAACACACATAGTGGCAGCTACACCATGCTTCCTTATCTCACACTTATATTGAGTAAAAGAAAGCTAAAAGAAAGGGGTAAAATGCTAGAAACTCCTAGCTTTCCATATTATATTTCTTTAAAACTCTCCTTTTCTTTTATTATTCATATTTTAAATCTTAATAATATAATATACCTCATTCATACTTCATTTATTTACTAGTGTGGTATTTAACAAGAAAATTGAACATTATTAATCTACTTTATTTTGTGTCTATTGATGCTTGGCAGCAGGCTTTTGCTTTTATTTTCTATCCTTTAGGAAGCGCTGTGTGAGAATAATTAATTTTAGAGTCAGACAACAATTTTCTCAGTCTTTCAAACCTTGTTTGCTTTGTTAAAATAACACAGTAAAAATTTATAATGTTTCAGCCAAGGAATAAGCAATCAGTCACAAAATATCTTTCTAATTAAATCCAGTATTTCTACTGACTCCCAACTTAATGTACATCAAATTTAACCAATAGAAGAAGCAGACATCTAATAATCCATTATATAGATATATACTCATTTGACCGCTTGTTTAATCACTAAAATAACCTACTTCTCAACATATTCTAGTACTGCCAGAACAATTAATTCTCACAAAGTTATGGATAATATAAGTAAATGGATTTTGAGCACAAATTTTTCTCCATATTTTCATTTATCATGATTTAGCAATGAATTACTTAATATATTTAACTTGTATTTTTATCACATAAATTAAAATTAGGAAATATTAATAATTTTATTAATAATTATCTATTTAAAGTTTAACCTTAGCATATACATAAAACTATGACATCACGAAGGATGTGACACAGGTTGTTTTTTATTTTCTTCCTTAGAAGAACAACTAAGAAATATTCTAAAACAAGGCACCACTGAGAGAATATTAGGACACAAGGTTGAGGCTTAAGCATCCTCCTGGGCTGGAGGAAGCACAAGCTGAAATCAAGATTGCCAGGAGAAATATCAATAACCTCAGATATGCATATATTCACCCTTATGCCAGAAAGTGAAGAGGAACTAAAGGGTCTCTTGATGGAAGTGAAAGAAGAGAGTGAAAAAGTTGGCTTGAAGCTTAACATTCAGAAAACTAAGATCATGGCATCCGGTCCCATCACTTCATGACAAATAGATGGGGAAACAGTGGCTGACTTTATTTTTCTGGGCTCCAAAATCACTGCAGATGGTGATTGCAGTCATGAAATTAAAAGATGTTTACTCCTTGGAAGGAAAGTTATGAC
This sequence comes from Antilocapra americana, assembly GCA_007570785.1. Lineage (NCBI taxonomy): Eukaryota > Metazoa > Chordata > Mammalia > Artiodactyla > Antilocapridae > Antilocapra > Antilocapra americana. The sequence continues at coordinate 13,930,636 of ML664163.1, read as the reverse complement.
CAGGCTAGACAGCCTATTAAAAAGCAGAGACATCACTTTGCCAACAAAGGTCCATCTAAGTCAAGGCTATGGTTTTTCCAGTGACCATGTATGGATGTGAGAGTTGGACTATCAAGAAAGCTGAGTGCTGAAGAATTGATGCTTTTGAACTGTGGTGTTGGAGAAAACTCTTGAGAGTCCCTTGGACTGCAAAAAGATCTAACCAGTCCATCCTAAAGGAGATGAGTCCTGGATGTTCATTGGAAGGACTGATGTTGAAGCTGAAACTCCAATACTTTGGCCATTTGATGCAAAGAACTGATTCATTTGAAAAGACCCTGATCTGGGAAAGATTGAGGGCAGGAAGAGAAGGGGACAACAGAAGATGAGATGGTTGGATGGCATTACTGACTCAATGGCCATGGGTTTGGGCAGACTCTGGGAGGTGGTGATGAACAGGGAGGTCTGGCGTGCTGAGGTTCATGGGGTTGCAAAGAGTCAGACATGACTGAGTGACTGAACTGAAGTAAACTGAACTGCACCGTAGAATTCTATTCCTGGGTATGGAAGATTCCCTGGAGAAGGGCTAAGCTCCTGCTCCAGTCTTCTTGGGCTTCCCTGGTGGTTCAGATAGTACAGAATCCACTTGGAATGCAGAAGAGCTGGGTTTGACCCTTGGGTTAGGAGGATCTTCTGAAGGAGGGCCTGACAAACCAGTCCAGTGTTCTTGCCTGGAGACTTCCCATGGACAGAAGAACCTGATGGGCTACAGTCCATGGTGTTGCAAAGAGTTGTACATGACCGAGAAACTAAACACACCATAGAGACCAAGACAGACTACACTAGAATGTAAGAAAAATAGCTAGATACATGTTAACCATGTTGACCCTTCTCCATGCCAGCACAACACCACAGGAAGAGGTCTCCATTAGTATATGGTGCCTCCAGTGTGAAAAGAGAATCTAGGACAGACAACCAGTACCCCTAGATTTGTGGGAGGCCCTACTGTGATCCAGAGAAGGCAATGACAACCCACTCCAGTACTCTCGCCTGGAAAATCCCATGGACAGAGGAGCCTGGTAGGCTGCAGTCCATTGGGTCGTGAAGAGTTGGACACCACTGAGCGACTTCACTTTCACTTTTCACTTTCATGAATTGGAGAAGGAAATGGCAACCTACTCCAGTGTTCTTGCCTGGAGAATCCCAGGGATGGGGAAGCCTAGTGGGCTGCCATCTGTGGGGTCGCACAGAGTCAGACAGGACTAAAGCAACTTAGCAGTAGCAGCTACTCTGATCTCCCTCCACAGGGATTGCAGGAGAATCTTCTGAGATTGCAGGAGAACCTTCAGGACTTGCAAAAACTAGTACAGGTGTCTTGACAGACCAAGTTTAAACCTGCAGCCTTGCTAATCTGCAGAACCAAGCTGGTGGTAGCCTCTGATCAGGGAACTCAACAGGATGCAGAACTCCTGATTCAGATTCCCAAATGAAGAGTTTGGCCAGTCCCAGAGCCTGATTCACCTACATGCATGTAAATAACTGAGTCACAACCCCACCTACTGTGGAGGGTATTTTCTGACCACAGCTGACTGGAAACTGGCAGCGACACCTGGAAGCTCTGTAGCCTAATAACACTCCAGTCCTGTCTAGAAGCAGGTCGATAGGACTGACTGCCCCTAGGGAAGTCATCACCAGGCATGAAGAGTCCCTCTGCTATTCACACACAGGGGGATTAGCTCACAGCCAAGGCTGAGGGTCCTGTCTAGCTCCTCCCAATAGGAGAGCATTTTGGAAAACAGAATGGCCTAGAGTGGGCCCTCCCCTTCATGGCCAGGTAATATAGCTAAGACATAGCCCCACCTGCTATGATTTCCAGCCCCATCTAAGCAGAAAAATTAGTGGAAAAACATGGAATCTGTGTGGCCAACTCTTAACGCAAGCTAAGAGTTGGGCATGCAGAGCCAATAAATTGCTTACAGAACAAAGACAGTGCCCCAGTCTGTCAGGAAACTTGGGACATGGGTCAGCTTGAGGTAAGACAATAAAGAGCTTTACTGGTCTAGAGTTTCTTTTTCCTCTGTTCCTTGGCAGCAAATCTAATTTGTAGCCCTCCTCATTGCTGAATACAGCCTTCAGCCTGTTCAACCAGGGAACCTAACCAGAATGCGTGGGAGGCTGTACAGCTGATTTCATAGCCCTATGCACAGTGACACATAAACAGAAAGCACATCTCGTAGCTTTCTACATCTGCAGAGAAAAAATGGTGACCTCACCTGAGCAGAAAATTCATTGCACACACTGTGGACTGATTGAATCTCCAAATAATGAGCTAGCTGCACAGGGTCTGGGTCCTTTACTGCTGCTCTGACAAAGCAGGGAAGCTAATCTATAGCCCCATCTACTAGGAATATAGCACACAGATTTCACCATCTAGTAAGTTTGACCACAGAATCCAGAAAGCCCACAAAGCCCATCCCCTAGCCTTACTTTGGTAGGGAACCAAGCCAGCAGTTCTTAGCTAGTGGTACCACATTGTGGTTTTGATTTGCATTTCTCTGATAATGAGTGATGTTGAGCATCCTTTCATGTGTTTGTTAGCTATTTGTATGCCTCTTTGGAGAAATGTGTTTAGTTCTTTGGCTAAAACTAAAGTTCTTTAGTTCTTTGACGTTTTGATTGGGTCATTTATTTTTCTGGAATTGAGCTGCAGGAGTTGCTTTTATATTTTTGAGATTAATTGTTTGTCCATTGCTTCGTTTGCTATTATTTTCTTCCATTCTGAAGGATGCCTTTTTACCTTGCTTTTAATTTCCTTTGCTGTGCAGAGGCTTTTAATTTTAATTAGATCCCATGTGTTTATTTTTGCTTTTATTTCCAATATTCTGGGAGGTGGGCCATAGAGGATCCTGCTTTGGTTTATGTTGGAGAGTGTTTTGCCTATGTTTCCTCTAGGAGTTTTATAGTTTCTGCTCTTATGATTAGATTTTTGATCCATTTAGAGTTTATTTTTGTGTATGGTGTTAGTAAGTGTTCTAGTTTCATTCCTTTACAAGTGATTCACCAGTTTTCCCAGCACCACTTGTTAAAGAGATTGTCTTTTCTCTATTGTATATTCTTGCCTGCTTTGTCAAAGATAACGTGTCCATATATGCATGGATTTATCTCTGGGCTTTCTATTTTGTTCCATTGATCTATATTTCTGTATTTGTGCCAGTACCATACTGTCTTGAAGACTGTGGCTTTGTAGTATAGCCTAAAGTCAGGCAGGTTGATTCCTCCAGTTCCATTCTTCTTCCTCAAGATTGCTTTGGCTATTCGAGGTTTTTTGTATTTCCATACAAATTGTGAAATTATTTGTTCTAGTTCTCTGTAAAAGACCTCTGGTAGCTTGATAGGAATTGCATTAAATCTATAGATTGCTCTGGGTAGTATACTCATTTTCACTATATTGATTCTTCTGATCCATGAACGCAGTATATTTCTCCATCTATTTGTGCCTCTTTGATTTTTTTCATCAGTGTTTTATAATTTTCTGTATTTAGGTCTTTTGTTTCTTTAGGTAGATATATTCCTAAGTATTTTATTCTTGTTTCAATGGTGAATGGAATTGTTTCCTTAATTTCTCTTTCTGTTTTCTCATTGTTAGTGTATAGGAATGCAAGTGATTTCTGTGTGTTGATTTTATATCCTGCAACTTTACTATATTCACTGATTAGCTCTAGTAATTTTCTGGTAGTCTTCAGGGTTTTCTATGTAGAGGATCATGTCATCTGCAAACAGTGAGAGTTTTACTTCTTCTTTTCCAATCTGGATTCCTTTTATTTCTTTTTCTGCTCTGATTGCTGTGGCAAAGACTTCCAAAACTATGTTGAATAGTAGTGATGAGAGTGGGCCCTTGTCCTATTCCTGACTTTCAGTTTTTCACCATTGAGGATAATGTTTGCTGTGGGTTTGTCATATATAGCTTTTATTATGTTGAGGTATGTTCCTTCTATTCCTGCTTTTTGGATTTTTTTTTATCATAAATGGATGTTGAATTTTGTCAAAGGGTTTCTCTGCATCTATTGAGATAATCATGTGGTTTTTATTTTTCAATTTGTTAATGTGGTTTAAGCAGGAAATCCCTTTCAAAGTTTAGCATGAGTCTTGTGTGTTTGTTGAGTTTCCTGTCGGGCTTGACCAACATAACCCCAGCAAAAGTGGACACTGCCTCTTTACAGATATCTGGAGTCAAATTACAGTAAATGAGTAAGTATGCTGGTGTTATTGAATAACAAAGTTCTTACTGTTACTATGAAAAATACAAAATTGAGAGAAAAGAAAGAAAAGAACATTGTGATGTTGGTTAAAATTAGAGTTAAAAGCAATAGCTCACTTTCACTAGCCTAGTCCACTGAAGAGCCTAGAAACAATGCAACCCCAAAACGAGTATAGGTCTAGTCACCCACAATTTTTTTCTAAATGTCATGTCACTCTAAATGATGAGGCTTTATTGGTGCTAATAATTCAGAAGATTAAATGACAGAAAGCATCTTAAAGGAATCCCCAAATTTCAAATTTAATATAATTAGTGATGAATAGCAATTATAGGTAGATTAAAGTGAATTGAACAAAAAATATGGCATGCATGCAAGATTTCAGAAGAGAAAATCTCTTCTATACAGAAAAATGCCCTAAGTCAAAAGAATGATATGAACATTAACACTTTTCAAACATCTATTGTCTCATTTAGACATCATCAATTATTTTACTAACTATATATTTAGCAATGCAATTACTGATTAATATTGTAAAAATAAACATTTACAATGTAGCTATCTGAGGATACCACCTTAAATCAAGTAATCAAGCTTAATATCTAAAATAATATTGCAAAATAACTTTATGGTCTTACTTATGTGATGAGCTGAAAATGACACACCATTTTTACATAACTCTTGACAAAAGATGTTCAGTCTAAACAAGGAAATAATAAATTCAAATTGGGACATATACACATGAAAACTTCAGTTCTCTAAGTTTAAGATATCAATGAAAGAAGAAGAAGAAAAAAGATAATCAAGGGAACAGTTCTATTTTAAAGGAGATCAAAGGAAAAAAGAGATTAACAGAAATTAAAAAGAGAGATTAAAAGATCAAAGGAGAAAAGAAAAATGCTAACTAAATGCAATTCATGATCCTTGGATGGACTGTGGATTTAAAAACAAGAAATTATAAACCATGCATAAAGACATTATTGGGTCAACTGGAAACTCTTAATATAACTGCTTATTAGATAGTTCTATTGCTTTGAAACTATGACAAACTTAAAGAAAATGAAAGTGAAAGTTGCTCAGTGGTGTCTGACTCTCTGTGACCCCATGGACTATACAGTCCATGGAATTCTCCAGGCCAGAATACTGGAGTGGGTAGCCTATCCCTTCTCCAGTGGATCTTCCCGACTCAGGAATTGAACCAGGATTTCCTGCATTGCAGGTGAATTGTTTACCAACTGAGCTATCAGGAAAGCCCTGACAAAGTAGACAGCGTGTTAAGAGGCAGAGATATTACTTTGCCAACAAAGGTCCATAGAGTCAATGCTATGGTTTTTCCAGTAGTTATGTATGGATGTGAGAGCTGTACCGTAAAGCACTGAATAATTGATAATTTTGAACTGTCGTGTTGGATGAGACTGAGAGTCTCTTACAATGCATGAAGATCAAACCATTCAAACCTAAAGGAAATCAACCCTGAATATTCATTGGAAGGACTGATGCTGAAGCTCCAGTACTTTGGCCACCTGATGTGGAGAGCCAACTCATTAGAAAAGACCCTGATGCTGGGAAAGTTTGAAGGCAGAAGAAGGGGATGACAGAGGATGAGATGGTTGGATGTCATCACTGACTCAATGGACACGAGTTTGAGCATGCTCCCAGATTTGGTGAAGGACAGGGACTCCTGGAGTGCTGCAGTCCATGTGTCACAAAGAGTTGGGTGCAACTGAGCAACTGAACAATAATTGCTTTAAAGTTCTTGAATGCATTTTGATTAAGTAGGAAAATGCACCTTTTTTTTCTTTAGAGATAAAAGTTAAAGTAACTAGAAGTGACATAGCACAAAGTTCATAAGTTAATTTCAAATGAGGTAACCAAAACCAAGTATACATCTCTGCTATATCCAGAGCTTTAGTCATAAAAAGAGAAAGAGAAATAAAGTTAATGTGGGCAACATGAATAACTTAGATATCAAAGAAGAGGATATATATGTGACTCTTATTTTAATGTTTTCACTTTTTCTGTTTGTTCTAAGAAATTTTAAATAAAATGTTTGTAACAAACTCACACCAACTGAATGAAGAGTAGAAAATGAGACAAAAGTTATAATTAATTTTGAGCATTTCTTTAATTGTAAAATAATATTGAGCCCTGTCTTTTTATAATCTAAAAGAAATATAAAATGCAGGCTATTATTTATCTTCCTTGTATATATACAGTGTATTTTAATTGTTTAAAATGTCTGTACACTTCCAAAGGAATGAAAGTACAAGAATATCTAAATCCAACTTATTGGGATATTTCCTTTATAGTTCTTTCTAAGTAATAGTTACATAATTAAGAAGAAAAAATTGCTATTTATCAGAGAGATGTTGTCATTAATCTCTAAATGTTTGCCTCAAAGAGAAGTATGTGTTTTATAAATTGGTAATATAAAATCTCTTTCCAATTTTTTTTTCTTTCCAATATTATTTATTATTGTTTCCTTGGTTTGAATAAATGTTAAATTTTATTTTTGGAAAAATTGTGAGGACTTCTTGGAAAAATTCATAAAATTATACAATTTTAATAATTTACCATAAACTAGAAGAAAATATATGATTAAGGGAAGATAAAATTATCACAGGGACTGACTCCTGGGCAAAGCAAAAGAAGAAGACTTTTTCAGATATACACCCTCAATGTGTATTAACTCATCTAGGTTGTATATATAATCTTACATAGTCTCATTTCTATATTAACTTTTCCAAGGATTTGTAAAAAGTGCATATACTGTACGATTACCTTCACTGTATTTGTGTGTGCATGTGTAGCTTTTGTCTCGAACAAATGGCAAACATATTTCTTAATTATTATAATTTAAATTTCTCACTGGTTCCATAAAGAATTATTTTATATCTCCTGCATTGGCAGGCAGGCTTTTTACACTAGTGCCACCTGGGAAGCCACATTGGCTATACCCCAATATAAAATGCTTTTGGTACTAAAAAAATAAAAATAAATTTAAAAAATAATGAAAATGCTATCTTTTGATATTTTGATATATTTATATAGAAATTTTACAAATTTTTATGAAATAATTTTATCATATTCCATGGGTAAGCATTGATATTAAATACTGTTATTATAGAATAATCATTTCATATGTTGGAGTATATTCCTATATAAATCTAGTTCTAGGTAAACTTCTGCTATGTAAAAGCAGAAGGATTGATTATTTGTTGAACTAGATACTACCACATAAATTATATTTATTTTTTTAATTCAGGTCTATTCTCTGTCTACATCCAATCTTCCCCATACAATATTAGAACTCACTGCCTTCAAAGAGAAGGTAAAAGCATCTAAAAATATAACTGCACGTTGTCAGTGGTGCCATTTTGAGTGTGCAGGAGGGACTGGCAATTACCTTAAAAATTATTTGTAGTCAAATTCTTCATTTGGAAACTTGAGAAGTTATCTTTTGGAACTTGTGTTCTCTTTCACTTTCTTTTGTCTTCCAGGAGAAAGTCTGAGGGACAACCTGTCTACAAGATGAGACTCCCCTCCCCAATTTAGTGTCACTAAATGAATTATTATCTAAAATTATTATTAACATTTACCTGGAGAAACTTCTTAAAGGAAGATTTCCTCCAGCTTTATTACAGAATTAATTCAAAATCTCTGTGATAGAAAAGATGGTATTGAGATGCCAGAATGTGCATTTATATGTAGTACTCCAAAATATAAATTTTCATATATTTTAATAAAAGTATATTTGAGTTACAACATTATGTCAGTTTCAAGTGTATAGTATAAAAGATATTGGGTAAAATTTCCTGTCAGTCAGTCCAATTGCTCAGTTGTGTCCAACTGTGTGTGGCCCAATGGACCGCAGCACACCAAGCCTCCCTGTTCATTACCAACTCCTGGAGTTTACTCAAACTCATGTCCATTGAGTCGGTGATGCCATCCAACCATCTTATCCTGTGTCATCCTCTTCTCCTCTCTTCCTTTATCTTTTCCAGCATCAGGGTCTTTTCAAATGAGTCAGCTCTTCACATCAAGTGGCCAAAATATTGGAGCTTCAGCTGCAGCATCAGTCCTTCCAATGAATTTTCTGGACTGATTTCCTATAGGGTGGACTGGTTGGATCTCCTTGATTTCCAAGGAATTCCCAAGTCTTCTCCAACACCACAGTTCAAAAGCATCAATTCCTTGGTGCTCAGTTTTCTTTACAGTCCAACTCTCACATTCATACATGACCACTGGAAAAATCACGCTTTGACTAGATGGACATCTGTTGGCAAAGTAATGTCTCTGTTTTTTAATATGCATCTAGGTTGGTCATAACTTTTCTTCCAAGGAGTAAGCATTTTTTAATTTCATGGCTGCAGTAACAATCTGCACTGATTTTAGAGCCCCTCAAAATAGAATCTGTCACTGTTTCCACTGTTTTCCTTTCTATTTGTCATGAAGTGATGGGACCAGATGCCATGATCTTAAGTTTCTGAATGTTGAGATTTAAGCCAACTTTTTCACGCTCTTCTTTCACTTTCATCAAGAGGCTCTATAGTTCTTCTTCACTTTCTGCCATAGGGTGGTGTCATCTACAAATCTGAGGTTATTGCTATTTCTCCCGGCAATATTGATTCCAGCTTGTGCTTCATCCAGAGCAGTGTTTCTCATGATGTACTCTGCATATAAGTTAAATAAGCAGGGTGACCAATATACAGCCTTCCAATTTGGAACCAGTCTGTTTTTCCCTGTCCAGTTCTAACTGTTACTTCCTGACCTGCATACAGATTTCCTAGGAGGCAGAACAGGTGGTCAGGTGGTATTCCCATCTCTTTCAGAATTTTCCACAGTTTCTTGTTATCCATACAGTCAAAGGCTTTGGCATAGTCAATAAAGCAGAAGTAGACGTTTTCTGGAACTCTCTTGCTTTTTGGATGATCCAGCAGATGTTGGCAATTTGATCTCTGGTTCCTCTGCCTTTTCTAAACCCAGCTTGAACATTTGGAAATTCAGGGTTCACATACTGTTGAAGCCTGGCTTGGAGAATATTAAACATTACTTTGCAAGTGTGTGAGATGAGTGCAATTGTGCAATAGTTTGAGCATTCTTTGGCATTGCCTTTCTTTGGGATTGGAATGAAAACTGACCTTTTCCAATCTTTGGCCACTGCTGAGTTTTCCAAATTTGCTGACATAGTGAATGTAGCACTTTCACAGCATCACCTTTTAGGATTTGAAACAGCTCAATTGGAATTCCATTACCTTCACTAGCTTTGTTCATAGTGAGGCTTCCTAAGGCCCACTTGACTTTGCATTCCAGGATGTCTGGCTCTAGGTGAGTGATCACACCATCATGATTATCTGAGTCATGAAGATATTTTTATATAGTTCTTCTGTATATTCTTGCTACCTCTTCTTAATATCTTCTGCCACTGTTAGGTCTATACCATTTCTGTTCTTTATTGTGCCCAATTTTGCATGAAGTGCTCCCTGAGTATCTCTAATTTTCTTGAAGTGATCGCTAGTCTTTCCCATTCTATTGTTTTCCTCTATTTCTTTTCACTGATCACTGAGGAAGGGTTTCTTATCTCTCTTTGCTCTTCTTTGAAACTCTGCATTCAAATGGAATACCAAATTCCCTGTGCTGTATAGTAAATTCTTGCTGCTTATCTATTTTAGATGTAACAGTTTTTAATCTGCTAATTCCCTTTCTTAATTTATCCCACCCAACCCTTTCCCTTGGGAATTATAAGTTGTTTCCAATGTTTCCGTTTTATATGCAAATTCATCTTTTTTTTTTTAGATTTCTCATATAAATGATATCATATAATATTTATCTTTCTCTGAGTTACGGCATTAAGGATAATATTCTCTATGTCAATCCAATACTTGTAAGCTCTTCTTTATATGGTAGAATTCACAGTGAAGCCATCTAGGCCTTTACTTTTATTTGCAGGTCATGTCCCTTCCCCTCTATGCCTCACCTAGACATATTACAGGGGTATTTTGGGAACAGCATAAGGCCAGAGGATTCATTAGGCTGGGGTGTGGGGTCTGGATGATGTGACTGTAGGAACTAAAGTGGCTTCTTTGCTGCGGGAGATCCAGGCTGCCTCTTTGGGAGTTTTTGCCTAAGACCTGTCTGTCCCAGGTCAAGTGCTAAGCTGCAGTTTATCAAGGACAGAGCACCCATGCCCTCCCCAAGACTATTTCTGCTTAGCTAGACTTATTCTATTCCTAGAGTTGGCCCAGATCTCATGTCAAGCTGTTGCATGAAGCACGTGGAGCTCGAGTTTTCACCCTGAATTGGGGACTAGGCGTGTGGCAAGGCAACAGTTGTCAGTTCAAGACTCTCTCTGCTCTGCTAACTGGTAAGTCAGCACATGCACTCTACTTGTGGGTACAGTCCAGGCTTCTCCAGCCCTACTGTCTTTGACAGTGTTTGCCCCCAGCAGCCAAGGAAGCTTTTCTCCTCTGCATAGAACACCATGACTGGGATGCCCAGACTGTAGATCAACAGACTCACTCCCCAAGCCAAAGACTTTCTCACTTTTTCAGATCCTTCTCAGGGGCAGGAACCTCTGCCTTTTTATTGTCTATCCTACCTGATTGTATAGTGACCCTCCTTGTAGCTTTGGCTGTAGAGGCATTCTTCTGCCAATTTCTAGTTAGTATTCTGAGAGAGTTGTTCTGCCTGCAGACATATTTTTGATATGTCTGTGCAGGGAGGTGAGCTGCACATCCTCCTACTCTGTCATCAGGATTCCTCCTCCTCACAAGAGATTCTTTTATACTTTAAATCTGAAAATCAAACTTGTATGTGTTACAGGAATAGATGCAAGAATCTTCTCTGTTGTGATTTTTTGAGCCTCACCAATGAATCACTATAAGATTATCCAACCCAACATATCAAGGAAAAATGGCCTAACATCTCTTTTAGGCTGAGTAGAGAAATCTGTATACAGGTCAAGAAGCAACAGTTAGAACTGGACATAGAATAACATAGTGGTTCCAAAGTGAGAAAGGAGAATGTCAAGGCTTCATATAGTCACCCTAATTATTTAAATTATATGCAGAATACATCATGAAAAATGACAAGCTGGATGAAGCACAAGCTGTAATCAAGATTGCCGGGAGAAATAATCAATAACCTATAACCTCAGATATGCACCTGACACCACCCTTATGGCAGAAAGTGAAGAAGAACTAAAGAGGCTCTTGATGAAGGTGAAAGAGTAAGTGAAAAAGCTGGGTTAAAACTCAGCATTCAGAAAACTAAGATCATGGCATCTGGTCCAAACACTTCATGACAAATAGATGGGGAAACAATGGGAACAGTGATAGACTTTATTTTCTTGGGCTCCAAAAATCACTGGAGACGGTGACTGCAGCCATGAAATTAAAAGATGCTTGCTCCTTGGAAGAAAAGTTGTGACAAACCTAGACAGCATATTAAAAAGCAGAGATATTGCTTTGCCAACAAAGGTCTGTCTAGTCAAAGCTATTGTTTTTCCAGTAGTCGTGTATGAATGTGAGATTTGAACCATAAAGACAGCTGAGTGCCAAAGAACTGATGCTTTTGAACTGTGGTATTGGAAAAAACTCTTGAACATCCCTTGGACAGCATGGATATCCAACCAGTCCATCCTAAAGGAAATCAGTCCTGAATATTCATTAGAAGGACTGATCCTGAAGGTAAAACTCCAATACTTTGGCCACCTGATGCAAAGAACTGACTCACTGGAAAAGACTCTGATGGTGGAGAAGACTGAAGGCAGGAGGAGAAGGAGACAATAGAGGATGAGATGGTTGGATGGAATCACCAACTCAATGGACATGAGTTTGAGCAAGCTCTGGGTGTTGGTGATGGACAGGGAGGCCTGGCGTGCTGCAGTTCAAGGGGTTGCACAGAGTCATACAGGACTGAGTGACTGTGCTGACTAAGAGTCTAATATATTGAAGCGGGATGTTTCTGCAAACATATTGCTTCAGAGGGGTGGATTGTGTGTGTGTGTACATGCATATACACATTGAGAAGGTGAATTTAATGGGGTAGGAATAGCAGTAAGGAGAGAGAGTCAGAAAATTGCAATTCTATATATTTTTATTTAGAAATCATGCCTGCAACAAACATGGAGGAGTTTGAGATTTTGGTTTTGGAACATGTAGCAAACTTAAGGAAATGGTTAGCTGTGCTGATGTGTGCACATTCTTTCTTCTACTTCTCCAATATGGTCTATGATCAACTGCTATTTAGCGGAATAAAATTGGGATGTAGAATGCAAACTTGAGCATGATATTTTATATTTAAACATCCAAATTTATTTAAATTTTAGGCCTTTGTGTAAGCATCCAAATTTATATTTATATACATACAATTATTTGTGAGTTTAGTTACACAAAGCACATAATTACTCAAAACAGTAATCAAAATAAAGTCTTAGAAGTGATTACTATTATCTATTATAATCAAAACTATAACAATACAGGAGAAGAACTGGAGAGAATTATCATTTAACTGCTTATTTGGGTATGTTTATTATGTCTCTGCATATGTAGGTACTCATTGTTGACAGTGATGATGCTATTAAGACAGGTACCTATTCCTTCTGTGTTACATGACCCACAATGCTTCTACCTCTTCTGCTCTAAACTTTCTTTGGCACAGTGTGAGGAGAAGTGGCTAATAAAATGTGTCATAGGGTATAGTTCACAGGAAAGCTCCCAACAGTGATAGTACTAAGTTAGGAGATACACCACTTCTCATCCCTCTGCTTGTCTATTTACTTTATGCAACAGAAGTGACAGCAGGGGTAGCAATAGAAAGTCTGAAAGGTCAAGAGAGAAAAGCTACTGAAGCTGTGAAATTCAAGCTATATAAGCACTCTAAGCAATTTGATTGATACAAATACTGATAACTAAAAACATAAAAGTTCCAAAGGAAACTCAGCATGATATCCTAACAGATATTATGGAAAGATATAACAGAAGGCATATCATTGGAAAAAAATAGATATTCAATCTCAATATAACTGAAAGAAAACATGAGTAAAACAGAAATACTCATCATATAGTGTGAAATAAGGGTTAGGGTAAAAGACAATAAAGACTTGTATGAATTTTTGGTAGAGGATATTTACACAAAATCATTTACAAATATCTAGTATTTATGTGATTTTAAACACACACACAGGCACACACATAAAGCACATATTCTCTTTTTGTGTGTATTATGTGTTAAAGCTTCATAAAAATGAAAATACAAATGTGTACATAAACAAACATGTGTATTTAAACATATAATAATCTACAAGTAATAAATGCTGGAGAGGATGTGGAGAAAAGGGAACTCTCTTACACTGTTGGTGGGATTGCAAACTAGTACAGCCACTATGGAAAACAGTGTGGAGATTCCTTAAAAAACTGCAAATAGACCTGCCATATGACCCAGCAATCCCACTGCTGGGCATATACACCGAGGAAACCAGAATTGAAAGAGCCACGTGTACCCCAATGTTCATCGCTGCTTTATTTACAATAGCCAGGACATGGAAGCAACCTAGATGCCCATCAACTGATGAATGGATAAGAAAGCTGTGGTACATATACACAATGGAATATTTCTCAGCATTAAAAAAAAAAAAATCATTTGAATCAGTTCTACTCAGATGGACGAAACTGGAGCCCATTATCCAGAGTGAAGTAAGCCAGAAGCAAAAACAACAATACAGTATATTAACGCATATATATGGAATTTAGAAAGACGGTAAGGAGAACCCAGCATGCGAGACAGCAAAAGGAACGCAGATGTATAGAATAGACTTGTGGACTCTGTGGATGAGGGAAAGGGTGGGATGATATGGGAGAATGGCATTGAAACATGTTAATTATCATATGTCTAATCAATCGCCAGCCCAGGATTGATGCTCAGGGCTGGTGCAACGAGATTTCCTGGGGGGAGGGAGGAGGAAGGGGGGTTCTGGAGGGGGAGCATATGTAAACCCATGGTGATATCATGTCATTGTTTGTCAAAACTAATAATAAAAAAAAATAAAAAATAAACATATAATAAAAAAAACACACAGGGTGATAAGATTTCTAAGCTCAGGAGAGTGTATCTCATGAGGGAGGGGTAATATGTTTTTGGACAAATTGTAGCTATTTTATATATATATATACACACACACACATATACATACACACAAATATAATATGTATATATAGACACATATACATGTGCATATATCTAACATATTCTAAATTTATATTAACATATTTTATTTTTCTTTTATACATTAAAAAATGTATAAAAGAAAAATGGATGTCTGAGGAGGCCTTACAAATAGCTGAGAAAAGAAGAGAAGTGAAAAGCAAAGGAGAAAAGGAAAGACATTCCCATTTGAATGCAGAGTTCCAAAGAACAGCAAGGAGAGATAAGAAAGCCTTTCCCAGTGATCAATGCAAAGAAATAGAGGAAAACAACAGAATGAGAAAGACTAGAGATCTCTTCAAGAAAATTAGAGATACCAAGGGAACATTTCATGCAAAGATGGGCTCAATAAAGGACAGAAATGGTAGGAACCTAACAGAAGCAGAAGATATTAAGAGGTAGCAAGAATACACAGAAGAACAGCACAAAAAAGATCTTCACAACCCAGAAAATCACGACGGGGTGATCACTCAACGAGACTCAGACATCTGGAATGTGAAGTCAAGTGGGCCTTAGAAAGCATCACTACGAATAAAGCTATTGGAGGTGATGGAATTCCAGTTGAGCTATTTCAAATCCTGAAAGATGATGCTGGGAAAGTGCTGCAATTAATATGCCAGCAAATTTGGTAAACTCAGCAATGGCCATAGAACTGGAAAAGGTCAGTTTTCATTCCTATCCCAAAGAAAGGCAACACCAAAGAATGCTCAAACTACTGCACAATTGCACCCATCTCACACACCAGTAAAGTAATGCTTAAAATTCTCCAAGCCAGACTTCAGCAACACATGAACTGTGAACTTCCAGATGTTCAAGCTGGTTTTAGAAAAGGTAGAGGAACCAGAAATCAAATGGCCAACATCTGCTGGATCATCAAAAAAGGAAGAAAGTTTCGGAAAAATATCTATTTCTGCTTTATTGACTATGGCAAAACCTTTGACTATGTGAATCACAATAAACTGTGGAAAATTCTTAAAGAGGTGGGAGACCTAACCTGTCTCTTGAGAACCCTATATACAGGTCAGGAAGCAACAGTTAGAACTGGACGTGGAACAACAGATGGGTTCCAAATAGGAAAAGGAGTACGTCAAGGCTGTATATTGTCAGCCTGCCTTTTTAACTTATATGCAGAGTACATCATGAGAAACTGGACTGGAGGAAGCACAAGCTGAAACCAAGATTGCAGGGAGAAATATCAATAACCTCAGATATGCAGATGACACCATCCTTATGGCAGAAAGTGAAGAGGAACTGAAATGCCTCTTGATGAAAGTAAACAGGAGAGTGAAAAATTTGGCTTAAAGCTCAACACTCAGAAAATGCAGATCTGGCATCTGGTCCCATCATTTCATAGCAAATAGATGGGGAAACAGTAGAAACAGTGGATGATTTTATTTTTTGGCACTCCAAATCACTGCAGATGGTGACTTCAGACATGAAATTAAAAGATGCTTACTCCTTGGAAGGAAAGTTATAGCCAACCTAGATAGCATATTAAAAAGCAGAGACATTACTTTGCCAACAAAGGTCTGTCTAGTCAAGGCTATGGTTTTTCCAGTGGTCATGTATGGATGTGAGAGTTGGACTATCAAGAAAGCTGAGCATCGAAGAACTGATGCTTTTGAACTGTGGTGTTGAAGAAGACTCTTGAGAGTCCCTTGGACTGCAAGGAGATCCAACCAGTCCATCCTAAATGAGATCAGTTCTGGGTGTTCATTGGAAGGACTGATGTTGAAGCTGAAACTCCAATACTTTGGCCCCCTCATGTGAAGAGCTGACTCATTGGAAAAGACCCTGATGCTGGGAAGGATTAAGGGCAGGAGAAGAAGGGGACGACAGAAGATGAGATGGCTGGATGGCATTTCCAACTCAAAGGACATTAGTTTGGGTAGACTCCAGGAGTTGGGGATGGACAGGGAGGCCTGGTGTGCTGCAATTCATAGGGTCGCCACAAGTCAGACATGACTGAGCCATTAAACTGAACTGAATTTAAAATGCTTTCGTAGAATACTTTTGCTAGTTTAACTTCAGATGTAAGTATATAAAATTTTTGTTTTGTTAGTTTTTATAGTGGTACATAGAACATGAAACCATGAAATTAAAAACTACTCCTTGGGAGAAAAGTTATGACCAACTTAGACAGCATATTAAAAAGCAGAGACATTACTTTGCCAACAAAGGTCCATCTAGTCAAGGCTATGTTTTTTCCAGTAGTCATGTATGGATGTGAGAGTTGGACTATGAAGAAAGCTGAGTGCTAAAGAATTGATGCTTTTGAACTGTGGTGTTGAAGCAGCCTCTTTAGAGTCCCTTGGACTGCAAGGAGATCCAACCAGTCCAACCAAAAGGAAATCAGTCCTGAATATTCATTGGAAGGACTGATGCTGAAGCTGAAGCTCCAATACTTTGGCCACCTGATGTAAAGAACTGATTCACTTGAAAAGACCCTGATGCTGGGAAAAGATTGAAGGTGGAAGGAGAAGGGGATGACAGAGGATGAGATGGTTGGATAGCATCACCGACTCAATGGACATGGATTTGAGAACACTTATCCAGGAGTTGGTGATGGACAGGGAGCCCTGTCATGCTGAGTCCATGGGGTTGCAAAGAGTTGAACACAACTGAACAACTAAACTGAACTGAAAGTTGTACATAGTAAATATTTTGTGTTTTACATTTAATAAAAGAAATCTCTATGGCTAGAAATAAACAAAGAAATGGTAATTAATGAAAACACAATCTACCTGATATAAAAGTCATCTGAATTTTCTCTTGTCATTGGAAAAGCTGACTTAAACAGTATTATATTATGATTTAAGAATGACCTTGAGTCATTATTTTCATATACTATGGCCAACAATCCATTTAGAAATTTTCCCTAGGGAAGCAGTCTTCCCAATTTAAAATACCAATGAGTGATGCTTTGGCAGGAAAATAGCCAGTAACAGCATTTACATCTTTGGAAGTTATGATATCAGCTAATGAAGTCTTAGAGTATATAACATTCAGACGACTGTCAAATGGTTCTAGGCCTTGAGCGATTTGAATGTTCATTAGCAGGAGGGTTATATATTAACACAATCTCATTCATTTATTTCAGGACAGTGAATTAAGTTGAAAAAAAGAAAAAGCTCTTATTAAAGTACCATGAAATTCAGGTCATGTGAATGTGACTAGCCTGCAGCTGCCTAAATCATCCTGCCAGGTTACTGGATGAGAAAATGTCTTAAAGTCTTGCAAGGCGTGAATTTCTCTTCTAAAACTCAGGTCCTATCTATAAAAAAGTTAAACTTTTAGAAACCTTTCTAAAAATAAAGACACTTGGGTTTGTCCCATTATCCTCACCTGTTCCAATAAACAACTGCAAAGAAATGAAAGCTGTTATCTAAAATAGCTTCTTATAACAATCTGGACACTCATGTGCCCGTTAAGATTTATAATTAATGCATTCTTTTTCATTGTATTGCTAGTGGTGGCAGGTTTTGACATGCAGAATACAGCAAATTTCTTAACAGTCTATTTGAGATGAAATCTCACAGCCTCAGGGTTTCCACTTTCTACTGCTGTCTTAACCCCTTGCTTGCTTTTGTCATAGCACTATCGCAATTGGTAAATAATTTTTATTTAATTTTTTAACTTATTTATTTTTAATTGAAGGATAATTTCTTTACAATATCATGTTGGATTTTGCCATGCATCAACATGAAGCAGCCATAAGTATACATATGTTTCCTTACTCTTGAACCTCCCACCTTATCCCACCCCTCTAGGTTGTCAACAGAGCACCAATTTCCTGAGTCATACAGCAAATTCCTACTTGCTATCTATTTTACATATTGTCATGTATATACATTCATGGTAGTCTCTCCATTCGTTCCACCTTCTCCTTCTCCCTCATATCCACAAGTCTGTTCTCTACATCCACAGTTGCTCTGCAAATATGTTCATCAGTACTATCTTTCTAGATTCCATATATATGCTTTAATATATGACATTTGCTTTTCTCTTTTTGATTTACTTCATTTTGGGTAACAGGCTGTAGGATTGTCTACATCATTAGAACCAACTCAAATGCACTACTTTTCATGGCTACGTAACATTCCATCGTGTATATATATCACCATTTTTTTTAATCCATTCATCTGTTGAATGACATCTAGGTTGCTTCCATGTCCCTGGTATCATAAAGAGTGCTACAGTGAACACTGGGGTATTTTTTCAATTATGGTTTCTTCAGAGTATATGCCCAGTAGTGGGGTTGCTGGGTCATAAGGTAGTTTTATTTCTAGTTTTCTAAGGAATCTATTTACTGTTCTCCATAGTGGTTGTATCAGTTTGCATTCCCACCATCAGTGTAAGAGGGTTCCCATTTCTCCACACCCTCTCTAGTGTTTATTGTTTGTAGATGTTTTGATGATGGCTGTTCTGATCTGTGTGAAATGATACCACAGTGTAGTTTTGATTTGCATTTCTCTAATTATGAGTGATGTTGAGTATATTTTCATGTGTTTATTAGCCTCCTATACATCTTATTTAGAGAAATGTTTGTTTAAGGCTTCTGCCCATATTTTGACTGGGTTGTTTTCCTGGTATTGAGTTGCGTGAGCTGCTTGTATATTTTGGAGGTTAATCCTTTGTCAGTTGTTTCATTTGCTATTACTTTTTCCCTTTCTGAGGATTGTCTTTTAACCATGTTTATAGTTTCCTTTGCGGTTCAAAAACTTTTAAGTTTAATTAGGTCCCATTTTTTTTATTTTTGTTTTTCTTTCCATTACTCTAGGAGGTAGGTTATAGAGGATCTTGCTGTAATTTATGCCAGAGTGTTCTGCTTAACTGCTCCTTATTCATTTAGTTGGGTAACTTTTAATTCATCCCCTGAGTTGCATTTCAGAAGAATTTCTAAATTATTCAACCAGTTAAAATATTTTGGTTACTAACTATGGCTTCTTAATTAAGTTCCAATTTCTTTATTCAGCCTTTCATTACTTGCCTATCTCTAAACATCAGTGATAATCCTGCTATGTTATTTTTTCCAGCAATACTGAAGCTTCCTTACATGCACCCTAGTGTTCATTGCAACACTGTCTACAATAGCCAAAACATGAAAGCAACCTAAATATTCATTGACAGAAGAATAGATAAAGAAGATAATGGTACATATATAAAATGGAATATTACTCAGCCATTAAAAAGAATAAAGTAATGCCATTTACAGCAACAATGGAATAATCTAGATATCACCATAGTGAGTGAAGTGAAAGTAAGACAGAGAAGGAGGAATATCATATAACATCCTTTATATACCAAACCTAGAAAAATGATACAAGTGAGCTTATTTAAAACAGGAACAGACTCACAGACTTAGAGAACAAATTTATGATTGCCAAGGAGGAAGAATGTCAAAAAGGATAGTTAGCTAGTTTGGAATTGACATGTACACACTGGTATATTTAAAATGAATAACCTACAAGGTTCTACTACATAGCACAGGGAACTCTGCTGAATGTTATGTGGCAGCCTGGCAGGGAGAGGAATTTGGGGGAGAATGGATATATGTGTATGTATGGCTAAATCCCTTGGATGTCCACCTGAAACTATCACAACATTGTTAATCAGCTATACTCCAATATAAAATAAAATGTTTAAAAAATACTACAGCTTCTTGTCCTAGAATATATTAACCAATTGAGCACAAACTATATGCATATATGGTTTCCTCTAACAAGTAATATTCCTCCTTTTCTTTTTTAACTAGCTCAATCTGATTAAAACACAGTGAGTGCAAACTCAGTGTTGAGTCAGATTATCTGCCTCCTAACCTCAGTTTACTACCCATGTATGAAACCCTCCATTTATAACTTTCCTCCTCAGGAAAACAGGACAGTAAGAATCAATGATGTTTAAGACTTTAAAGGGATATCTGGCACCTAAGAAGTGTCTGATCTCAACATTAGTTAACTCATATCAATGTATTACTAGGTTTTCCAAATTCATCTCAATTGCGACCTCATTGGACTTTTTGTCTGTGTGTGCTTATTTCTCAACATTTTTGGTACATCTCCATTGCACTTCTAAATGGCATTGCAAATTTTTAACATGAGGTTTTTTTTCCATATTTTATACAATTGTTTTTTTTTTTTTTAAATTGTTCATACTCTTACCTAATTTATAGATTTTGGTGGGATGGAGGAATTATTCAAGATAGGCTAACAGTTGTATTAATGACATCCAAATTTCAATGGCTATCTAATATGGATGTTTGTAGTTAGGTACTAAGGAGGGACTCTTAAGAGCAGAGACCAGCGAAACTCAGTTCTTTCCTTTTTATTTCCTCTAGGTCTTCAGAGTCCTTGCCATTCTAGCAGTAGATGAGGAAGACATATTGCATGTTTTTTTCTTCTTCTTTCTTTTCCTTCTGTCCTTCCTTCCTTCCTCTCTCCTTTCTCTTTCCTTCCTATCTTCCTTTCATCCCTTCCTTACTTTCAATGAATAAGGTCTGGTAGTCATGCATAGTATTTCAAACTATGCTTCACCAGCAAGAACTCAGTCATATATCATGACTGCATACAACTTTTTCTTGCATACAACCCTTTCAGACAAAAGGTCTGGAAAAAAATAGATTATTGTCTATTGTAAAAGTTTACTTAATAAATGAGAGACACAGCACCATACAGGCAGCTAAGTAAGTAGGGTTTAAGATTCTTAGATGAGATACACCTATAATAACCCAAAATAAACTAAAGCCCCAGTAACTGGGGAGGATCAGGAGAAAGGGGAGGATAATAACTACCTTTGTTTTCCAGGCTTGTTCTTGAAACTTCCCTCCATCTGAAAAAGACCTCCCAGTGCTGCCTACCCACACTGCTGTGAGTACTTTGGGTTCAAGTTAAATGCTGAGCCTGCTGATCACACCTGATAGTGCTAACTAATTATGAGATAGTTCTGCACTTTCCATACAAAATACCTCCAGATATCATTCGTGTTAGTGAGGCATCTTAATTGACATCATGGCCAAACAACATTATTTAAAACTAATGGCCTCAGAAATCAAGGGCCAAACTGAATTGGATTATGAGAAATGGACTGGGAACCCAGAACAGGAGGCTCCATGACTGGAGGTCACATTTAGGGCCTGCTACCCTACCTACCTGATTCATGAATGCCCTATCTCAAGTGCCCTAGGACTGTAAACTCTCTCTTTCCAGGGGCACCAAGCATTTCCTCTGGGATTATACTTCTTGTGTACGCACCCTGATGTTCCTGGCAGTCTTATCCCTGAGAGACATTCAGGTAAGGTCAGCTTCAACTTACTGTCCAGAGCGGTGCTGTGCCTAACTCGATGCACTGGGCCAGATAAAAACGATCCATATAGGACCTTAACTAAAAACTTGTTTTATGTTTGCTCTTTAAAATTAATCCAGAGGGGATATGTGACTTTTATTTCCTTGCTTGGAAGAGGTTGGGATTCGGAGTTATGTGCAGGCAGGCCCAATTATTCTGCTCAGAATAATTTGATTATGATCCTCTGTTACCTCAGACACATTACTCAGTTTTTCTGAAAGAACTTCAAAGTCCAACTCATTTGGGCCCATGCTGAGGTAGCCTATTTCTTGCTCAGGCCTTAAAACACAAAAAAAGAGAGTCGAGTCCACCTCCAGGTGGATATCTATGCACGTCATTTTTTAGACGTGCTCATGGCACTTACAGAGCCTTTATCTGGCAGGTCTTTAGGGGAAGTGAGGGAGCGGGGAGCCACCTCTCAGCCAGACTTGGTGCGCAACAAGTACATTGCAGTCTTGAAAAGAGATGCCCTCAAGGATTCAGTCAGTCATGCTCCTATGCTATTTGCATTTATAGCCTAGGCTCCTTTATTTCCAGGTCTTTTATCTGACACCAGGGGCCATGCCCTGTCCAGGCTTCTCTGCCAAGGCCTCTCTATGAGGGAGGAGGAGGAGAATCTTGAAAACTCTTCTCTTCAGTATTGTTTACATCCCTAGCTCTCCTTGCCCTTCCCCTGGCCTCAATGTCTCCTGCTCCACAGGAGAAAAAGGGAAAGAGAGGAAGCAGGTAGTCCTTTCTGCAGTTTTAACCTGTTGCTTTTACCATCAGAGTAAGTGACTGCAGGCTTATTAGCTTCAATTTGGCTTCTTGTTTGCTTTAATACACTCTTCTAAACCTCTGACTCACTCCAGCTCAGCTGAGTTCCTGACATGTAGGTACACAAACAAGTGTGTAATAATTACACATAAAATATTGAATATTGCTATTATAGACAAACTAATTAAAAGAGAAATTGCATAATATATTAAAGGAAAAATATAAATTAACACAGTAAAATATTGAGTATGAAAAAGTAACATTTATACAAATTAAAATAGATAGAAGCCACTAAAAAAGAGTCTTAACAAGTCAGATTGTGGAGTGCCTGAGGTTTTTCTGCTCAGTAGGAACAGCTTGTGAACTGTTGATTATCCTTTTGTGCCATAGATAGAGTCTGCTAGGTGTGGTAACATGTGGAGCTGCTTCGGTTAAAGAAAGTCAGGTTCAGTTCATCAGGGTTTATATTTTTTTTATCAGATCATAAAGGAGAATAAGAAATAGAAAAATTTAAAGAGTCAATGGTAGATATTAATGTTTTTCAAAAATTAAATTATCAGTTTTATGTAGGTTTTACTTGCTCTGTAAACAAAACATAGCAGTGTTTCTTTTTTTTTTTTTTTTCTTTTCATTTTCACACAGGTGCTTTCACATCTTGAAAATATTTTTTGTTGAGTATGCCCATCTGCTTATCCTTCTGTGATGCTTTTTCTGGTCATGAAGATCTAAGTTAAGCACTCCCATTCCTCATTTCACAGCACTTCTATCATTGCAGTTACATGTTGTACATGTTTTGCAGTGAACTGTCTGTTTTGAAGTCAGTTTCTTTCCGCGGCCTATGTCATATCTTTATATTCTGACAGAGTAAGTACCCAATAGATGCATGTTAATGAATAATAGCAATGAACCTTTCTTGCTATTATGACTTTACCCACCAAGAAAAATTATGTTTAAGAAGATTGAAACACATTTCAAATGTATTCATTCATTTAAAAGGAGAATTTTACCACTTGCTTTGATCCCCATGAAACTCCTAAAATGTGTATTTTATGTGAGTTTTCAGCTTACCAAGCCAATGTGTGAGCAAAGAAGCTTGCATTACAGTGTCAGCAGTAGTGGGATATCTGTTTTACAGTAAGTCATGTAAAGGCTGTTTCCAGCTTGGCTCATATTCTATTTCACAGTAATGGAAATCATCAATAAAATAACCTTCAAAAGAACATATCATACTCACCAAGTTTTAATAATATGAAAAACTATTTGTGAAGGGAAATGCTAGATATTAAATATGTAAGAATGTCTTCTAAACAGTCTAATTTTTGGTTTGTCAGTACTTTATTTGCAAAATGCAGTCAAAGTTCTCCTTTAGAACTTTCACGCTATGTTACTTATCTACTATTGTGATTCTTTGGCTTGTATACTGGAACTCTGAAGTACAAGTTTATATTTTCTGAAATATTTTTTGGTTAACATTATCTTTCAACAATGCAAATTATATAAATGGATTAAATGCATAAGTACCATATTTGCCCTTACATAATCCTTAATAATTAACAATAACCCTTTTATATTATCTTATGAGAATCTGAGCATGAACAAGTTAATTGTCAGAGAATGAGGAGGATCAAGAGAAAGCAGGGCTCAATCTCAGCTGACGGTGGTATCTGTATAACCCATCCCAGGCACCAGAAAATAATCTTGAAAGCAAAACCCCAGAAGCTGGCTGGTGTCAAAATTAGCAGTCAATCAGAAGCAGTAATGCTCTAAAATTCTATGGAATTAATTCTGATTTTTGTAATATTCCAGATTGTTTCTTCTCTCTTTCTGTATGCTTTTATATACTTTTATATTTTTATACAATTTTATATTTTAAGATAACTGCTATTCATTAATACATTTTCCTTAATATAGCCTTTTCTAAATCTTCCAATGTTATTTTTTCATAACCTTCAATACTTTAATTTTATAATAAATATTGTATTGGTTGCTCTTTTCTAATATATAAAAACAAGGACAACATTTATTGTTTATGACTACACCCCTTGAGCCTAACAAGTTTCCTGCTTCATGGCAGGTGGTCCAATTGGTGGGTGAGTACCTTTTCCACTATAGGGAAGAGTCTAGAGGGATCAGAGACCATGTCAAACATTGTATAATCAAATGTCTCATTATGTGCTCAAAATACAGTGATGGACTTGAGCTACATGCAATATTAGAAGGACCAAATAAATTAGCTTCTTCATGAAAATCAGACAAAATATTGAGCTGAAGTTCAGCAACAGGAATAAACTACAAGAAGGTCAAGTCTATTTGTTGTGCAAAATAACCCATGATAACTTGACTTGCTTTCTGCATTTTGTGTATATTTATTTCTGTGCATAATTATGATGTTGATTTTGCAGATATGTATAGATTCTCATACATATATTTTATGCATTGATCAGTTCAGCTCAGTTACTCAGTGTTGTCCAACTCTTTGTGACCCCATGGACTGCATGCAACATGCCAGGCTTTCTGCTCCATCAAAATTTCTGGAACTTGCTCAAAGTCATGTCTATAGAGTCTGTGATGCCATCCAAACATCTCATCCTCTGTCGTACCCTTCTCCTCCTGCTTTCAGTCTTTCCAAGGATCAGGGAGTTTTCCAATGAGTCAGTTCTTTGCATCAGGTGGCCCAAATATTGGAGTTTCAGCTTCAACATCAGTCCTTCCAATGAACACCCAGACCTGATTTCCTGTAGGATGGACTGGTTGGATCTCCTTGCAGTCCAAGGGACTCTCAAGAGTCTTCTCCAAAACCACAGTTCAAAATAATCAATTCTTCGGCACTCAGCCTTGTTTATGGTCAAAATCTCATCTAGACTACTAGAAAAGCAATAGCTTTGACTAGACAGACAATTTAGCTTAACAGTCAGGCAGAGCAGGCAGGATTCTCTGAGGCAAACCATTCAGTATGATTATAATAACAAAAGTAATGGAAAGCAAGTCAAAGAAATAGTTCCACCATGGAGTCAGAATTGGCTTCCTCCATGCAACATAACTAATGACTGTAGAATATCTCTACATTTACTTAAGTCATCTTTAATTTCTCCCAGCCACAATCTAATGTTCTGTATTAAAGACTTGCACAACTTTTATTAGATTTATGGAAAAATGTATTTATGCTATTGCATTTGGTAGTGGTTTATTAAAGTCATTCACAACTTTTTTCTGAATTTATAGAGATAAAATTGATTCTGCAAATTGAGCTTGTATCCTGCAAAATGCTAAATTGACTTATTAGTTCTAGTAGCATTTTGGAGATACTACTCTAATATCTATACACAAGGTGGTAGCACTGTAAATAGCAAGGTGGAATCTTTTCCATAAAATTGCTTTATTTTTCCAGCCATAATGAATTATCTAAATAACACTTATTTACAGTATAAACACAAAAGATAAGCTTAAAAATGGACAGTTTTTCTTCATAAGTTAAAAATGTGTATTTGCTGGAGACTTAGAAACCCATCTTAATTATTACTACTATGGTATTGTGACATACTGGACAGTATTTTTATTAAATATTATATATTAAATAGTATATGTTAAATAGTATATTAAAAAGCAAAAACATTATTTTGCCAACAAAGGTCCATCCAGTCAAAGCTATGGTTTTTCCAGTAGTCATGTATGAATGTGAGAGCTGGACCATAAAGAAAGCTGAGTGCCGAAGAATTGATGCTTTTGAACTGTGGTGTTGGAGAAGACTCTTGAGAATTTCTTAGATAGTATGGAGATCCAACCAGTCCATCCTAAAGGAAATCCGTTCTGAATATTCATTGGAAGGACTGATCCTGAAGCTGAAACTCCAATACTTTGGCCACCTGATGCAAAGAACTGACTCATTGGAAAAGATCCTGATACTGGGAAAGATTGAAGGCAGGAGAAGGGAGCAACAGAGGAGAACATGGTTGGATGACATCACCAACTCAATGGACATGAGTTTGAGTATACTGTGGGAGTTGATGATGGACAGGGAGGCCTTGCATGCTGTAGACCAATTGGTTGAATAGAGTCATACAGGACAGAGTGACTGAATTGAACTGGACAGTATTTATGAATCACTAACATACATAAAGTCTAAACAAAAACTGTTAGCTTGTTAGAATAGGAAAAAGGAGTCCAGAATGGTGGTGGCTAAAAGATAAGGAAAGGAAAAGCCTGTGAAAATAGAATAAAGGAAGGTCCCAGGATTGGAGTGAAGACCTCAGGTAGAACAAATGGCACTCCTGGCTAGCCCAATTTATATAGGGCAGGCCCAGGGGGAGGAGAAAGACATATAAAAAGAGGAGCCAAAATTGGGCTGGGGGCCTCTCTTCTCTTTGTATCTTTTGGGTTGGCATGCCCTCACACCTTGCGGATGTATTTTCCTTTACTTTCTAAATAAAACTGAGCTGTAACACAGAATTGTAGCACTGATCTATCCAAGAGCTGTAACACTGGTTCATCGCTTCAAATTTTTGTTGTCATGAGACAGAACCAAGGAAATTACATACTCCCCCCAAAAAACCATATAGCCATTACTTTTGATAAATTACATCAGTGGTGAACTATCAATAAAATATTAACCTCTACTTAAATTCAGTTTCATTTGTGTAAAACTGCTTCTTGAATTTGTTTTTACAAGAAATACAAGGATGTGAATTGTATAAATGTATCAATGATTACTAATTACAATTAATTATATTTCCCTTGTTAGTACAGAATTAGTATGTAATTCTAGAAACTGCTTGCCAAGCCAATCTGGGAATTCAGGCTATAAGACTGAGAATAGAGGCAACTGGTATTTTTAATAGGTGATGGCTCAGCTCCAGCTTATGACATACTTGCATTCTGGAAGTTGATTGTGGAAAATATAACTGCTGTTCCCTTTGCCTGGTATCTTGCCAATTACCTTACTTTTAAATTACTGGAACCCTGACTTTTCATGCTTTGTTAGCCACAAGAAGCATCATTTGGGAATCACTTGGAATTATATCATTTTGGACTTGTGGATTATATCATTTATGAAAATATATCTGCAGTATTTTACAGCAAGCTTGTGGTACAAACCTTCAGGAAACATTTTCTTTCCCAACTTTCTTTTTTTTTTTTTTTTCTCAAAAGCAAGAATTTTCCTTCAGCCAAGGATGGCAGTTATCAGTAAGCTTATTTCTGGGTCACAATGACTTTTAGGATGTACCTTTTATTTTGTCTGATTAACACATCTGAGGTCTCTTTTGTCCAGCTGTCTACCATGGGCATCAAGACTATTCATTATTGGAGTAAATAATTGAGAACCTTCACTCAGATGTGAAATTGAACTAATTTAATGCATACATTTAATAAATAATGGAAGCAGGAGAACATATATCTTGTTATTCAGAAGGGTATTTTTATGTTCAAGCAGTTTTCACATACCACACCTCCTTACATTTTACCCTAAAATTCACCCTTTTTAAATCACACTACACTAAATGGCTTTATTAAGAAATAGATAATTTTAGTAATGAATGAAGCTAATCACTCTATGCTTGCCTATTTTTTTTTTTTTTGGATATGAAAAAATAGCCTGTAGAGCAGCTCTAAATCATATAGATGTCCAAACACTGAAAACAACACTTAGCAATCTACCTTTAGGTTCCAAAACAAATTACCTCACAAAAATTCTAGACAATATGTTATTTCAGATCAAAAGGGATATAATATCAAATGTAAAAGAATAAAATAAAGAATAATCCCTGAAAATCTAGTTCATATAATGGTGGAGAAATTTTTAATTGACTAATACTCCAGCAGCAATTACAAATTCAAAAATAGACATATTTAAACAAAAATAACTGAAGGTCATTGTAGAGGGTCAAAACCAAGCAAAACTTGGAGGTCATTTAACCCCTGAAAAAAGGAACCACATTGAGTGACATTTACATGTACCCCTTTTCCTTTTAATGCCGTTAAACTCACATAGAAACTCAGTTTTACTCTCTAGGGATGTAGTTAGGGATTTTAACGTAGCCAGAAACTGAGGGGAGAAAGCCCAGGAAGGAGAAAGTTAGGCAGTCAGGGAAGACCCTGATATACGCCTAAATCTCCCCTCAAACATTTTGCTGACCAATGACTCACTGCACCTAAACAGGAAACATCAGAAAGAACAGTGTAAGATTCCTTGTGAGAAGTCAGAGTAATAAATATATAACTAAATCTGTGGGATGGAAGAAAGATAAAGTCATCAAGGATTCTGTCAAGCTCACATAATAAATCACCGTTCTCAGAGGCTTGTCGGAAGAAAAGCAGGAAAACGGAACAGACTCTGAGTCCTACTGCAAGCACCTTCCTTATAGCATTAATGTCCTAGTGTGGGGAGAAGGAACACCCGCTGTCCAGACACATGTAAAGTGCTTCAACCCCTGCTGCTGTGTGATCAGTCTTGTGGATCTGCTTTTCTTGAAAGTCATTTATAGACTCCATGGGATTATTTTACTAATTGGAATATACTATAAAATCCCTAGTGGCCCACATGCTGTTCTAATGTTAGTCTCAAAAACTTCAATGCAGAGTTCCTCTGTATTGATTTCCATCCCTCTTTTGTTAGGATTTAGATATATAATCAGAAAACCCTGTCTAAGGTAAACATATTTAGATTGTTACATGGTTAAGAATATAATGAAATATTCTTAAATTCATAATTTATAAATTTAAATTTACAATTTTCTTTAAATTATAAGTTTATAAAATGAAAAGCAACACCCACAAAGAGCAAAAACAAATTAAACTATACATTTTTCAAGAACTCCTGACTTTGACTGTCTGCATTATTAAAGTGTAAATAAACCTCATATAGAACATTTGCTTAGACATCCTCTTACTACCACTTTGACTATAATAGGAAGAAAGATTTAACTCAACTAATTAATAATATATTTTAATTCTACAAAAGTGATCATAACTTGATAATTCTTTATGATTAGAATTTTCAACAACCATACAAATATATACCTACATATTATATACAAATATTGAGAATTTAAGAATATTTTTAAGGTTTCTTAAGAATTTACATTTATAATTTATATTTAATAAATTTTAGTTGATTCATTTTACTATAGTGCTCTACCTGTGTGTGAAGACAACTAATGTAGTTAAAATGATGATTAAAAAAACAAAAAGGATAAACATAAAAAATACCTTTAAAACACTCAACAGAGAAGGAAAAAGTGATTCCAGAGATATAGAAACAAGTGAATTGAGCCCAGCAATTACATCTTTTTATTGCCTTTGAGAGTGTTTTCATGACACAGCATTACAAAGCAGAGCACAGGCAGAGACTGAGAGGCTCCCTGAATTGGGGAAATAAATTTGAAAGGTACAGAGGCATCAACATACAGTGAGTCCTAAGGGGATCTATAGATGTTCTCCTTGAAGCATTCAACTGACTACTGATCAGTGTTTAGGGAAACACCTTAGACTGAAGAAAGAACTACCCAAAAGAATTAATGGTAACTGTTTTTTATTACTAATGTAGGATTGGGACTAGCACTCTTTACCACAAGATACTGGAAAACCTCAAGATTCATGGGGGCATTGACTCAGCAGTGGGGAATAATTAGCCCTAGGCTGAGCACTGCTCTATCGGTATCTATCAAATCTTAAAAGCAAGACTCAAAATGCCAAACTTGTTGTATATAACTTTACTGCATTACAAACAATAAGCTCAAGAATATATAGAAGTTAA
Source organism: Antilocapra americana (assembly GCA_007570785.1). NCBI lineage: Eukaryota > Metazoa > Chordata > Mammalia > Artiodactyla > Antilocapridae > Antilocapra > Antilocapra americana. The sequence goes on along the minus strand of ML664163.1, from coordinate 13,900,351 downwards.
CAAAGCACTCAACAAAGGCAAACACAGGACATCTACCATCCACCAAAATTATCTAAGAAATGGCAATTCAACCCATAATATGAAGATAAACCAATTGATGGAAACTCAACTAGACTCTGCATTGCTGTTAGAATTACCAAAGTTACTAAAATATCATTAAAACTTATTTCCATGTGTCTAACAAAAAAGGAATCAAAAGTATATTATTATTCAAACTTTACTTCTGGGTATGAAAATATAATGTGTAAGTGTAAAAATACACTCAATAGGATCAAGGATAGTTTAGACTTTTCAGAAAGTAAGATTAGTGAACTTAAGATTCAGCAGCAGAAGTTTTCCAAAATCAACACAGAAGAGAAAATTTGAAAACACTAACATAGCATCAGTGAATTGTGGAATCACATCAAGTGCCTTAATACAAGTGTAGTCAGTGAATTACACAATTAATGAGTAGCAAAACAGAAAAAAAATATATTTGAAGAAATATAGACACTTTACAAATTTGATGAAAAATACAATTCATTATAAGAAGGTCAGGTGAAAAAGTGTCAATTGCTCAGTCATGTCTGACTCTATGCAAACCCATGGACTGAAGCCCACTGGGCTCCTCTGTCAGTGGGATCTTCCAGGTAAGAATATTGGAGTGGGATGCCATTTCCATCTACAAGGGATCTTCCTGACCCAGGGATCAAACCTAGATCTCCTGCATTGCAGGCAGATTTTTTTTTTTTTTTTTTTTTTTTACCATTGAGTCATCAGGTCAAAGACAGATACATGAAGAAAACTACACCAAGATAAATCCTAATAAAACTTAGCAAAATATTGCAAATAAAATATTTTGATGCAGCCAGAAGGAAAAAAAAATATGTACAGAGGAATAGAAATATAGATGACAGTGAGTTACTTGTTGAAAACAATGCAAATGAGAAGACAATGTTGCAAGATCTTTAAAAGAATGAAAGAAAACAAAAGGAAACTGAACAAATGAATTTGTTGCATATCTATCCCATACCAGCAAAAATATCTGTCAAAATACAAAGGAAAAATGAATAATTTTTCAGGATTAGTCACCAGCTGACCACTCTACAAGAGAACTTATGGGATGTCTTTCAGACAAATAAAAAACAAATACCAGATGGAAATATGCAGCTTCACAAAAGAAGAAAGACAACTAGAAATGGAAACTAGGTCAGAAAATATATAAGTCATTTTGTTAAATATATTAAGGTAATTTTAAACAACAATGAAAAAGTATTGTGGTGTGTGGTTCAGTAATTATAAAGTTAAAATGTATGTCAATAGCACAAAAGATAAAGAAGGTAGAAAAGGAATTAATCTATTGTAAATTAAATCTATATGTAAGTTTCTATAATATTATTTAAAGGTAGACTATGATAAATTAAAGATGTATGCTATAATTCATAAAATAACTACCTAAACTAGCAAAGAATTATACCTAATATGTGAACAAAATTAATTCAATTAAATCATAGAAAATTCTCAATAGAAATGATGGAACAAAAAGAGGGCACAGAAAACATTCTAAAATCAAACTATATAATCCACCTTAATGATAGCTACAACACAATTATGAATATCTAAATGCATGCAGAAAAATTTGAAAAAATTAGATATTCTGATTTTTAAAAAAAAATTCAACAAAACAGGTATTGCTGTGCCAAGTAAAAATCACCTATGAAAAAAATAAGCTCTACCATTCTTACTGATGAAATGTTAAATGATTTTTTTTTCATGAGATAAAAAATAACACCAGGATTTTGCCACTTCTATCTCCACTTTACTAAAGGTTCCACCTGGCACAATAAGAAGAAAAACTTTCCACTTTTGAAGAGAAATAAGTAAAATTATCATTATCCACAAGTGACATTATTATCCATATAGAAAATCTGACAGAATCTACAGTAGAACTACTAGAACTAAGACATAAGCTTAGCAAGTCTGCAGTACAAAACCAACATAGGCAATTTATTTATATTTGCATGTTCAAGCAACAAATAAAGTGGAAATTAAAAAGAATATAATTATTAGCAGAATTGAAAATATTTAATATTTGCCTTCAAGTCCTTTTCAAGGATACCATTTCTGAGAAGGACCTCCTCTCCATCCAATGCTCAGCACAACGAAGTGCTGACAGTTGAGGTGACTGCAATATTGTGAATATTGTAACAGGACACATATAATTTACTTCAGTCACATTCCATATCTGGAACTCATTAAGAAAGTATCTTTTGGGAGAGTGGCCAAGATGGCAGAGTAGAAAGACTCTGAGCTCTCATCTCTTTCAATAGACACATCAAAATTACAACTGCCAATGAGAGTGACCTGAAGATTAGTAAGATATATCTTCTATAACTAAAGATATAAAGATGAAATCACAACAAGATGGGGACAAGAGGGGTCAAGACACAAACACTGGGATAGGTAACCCACAAATAGTAGGATAATTACAATTACTATCTCCACAAAGAGCAAGGGGTCCAAGCTCCCTGTCAGGCTTTGCAACCCTGGGGTCTGGTACCTGGAAGACAAACCTCCATAACACTTGACTTTGAAGGCCTGCAGGGCTTACATTTAGGAGAGCCAGGGGACTGTAGGAAAGAGAGACTCCACTCTTAGGGGTGCACAAAAATCTTACATACTCTGAGAGCCAGAGCAGAAGCAGTAGTTTAAAAGGATCCTGGATCAGCATCACTTGCTGATCCTGGATGACATCTTGGAGAGGTAGGAGACAACTGGAACTCAACCTGGAGATAATAGTCACATACAGTAGCAATTTTGGGAAACTTATTTTAGCATAAGGACAATGGCACTGGCGAGAATCATTGTGGAATTTTCCCTCTAGTGTGTCAGCACTGAAACTTGTCCTCACCAGCATGTAGCTGCCATAAGACCCCTGAGCCTCTAGCTTCCCTGGGAAGAAGCTCCAGCCAATAGAGGATCCAGAATCCAGCACCACACACTTGTGGGCTGACAGAAGCTCTGGGATTCCTGGGACTCATAGCCAGAGATGCCAGGACCAGGTTTTACCCACTAGTGGGCCAGCACTAGCCCAGAGACCTGGCTTCACCCATCAGTGCCTGGGCACCAATCCTAGGACTCCCTGGGACATGGCCATGCCAACAACTGGCAAACACCAACTCTGGGACAACCAGGACCCTAAAGATAGAGGCCCTGGAAACCAGCCTCATTTACAGTGGACTGGCATTAGCCCTGGAGCCCCCTAGACCATGGTTCTGCCTACCAGTAGGCTTACACCATTCAGGATCCCTAGAACCCTGCAGCCAGGGTATGATTTCACTTATATGTACAATCTAAAAATGTGAAATAAATGAATAAACATGAATGAAAATAAATAAACATTAAATAATGGATATTTCTCCAAAGACAAAATACTGATGGCCAATATACACATAAAAAGAAGCTCAACATCAGTAGTTATTAGAGAAATGCAAATCAAAACTACAAGGAAATATCACTTCACACCAGCCAGAATGGCCATCGACAAAAAACCTATAAACAATAAATACTGGAGCGAGTATGGAGAAAAGGGAACTCTCTTACATTGATGAATATAAATTGGTACTGCCACTGTGGAGAACAGTATGGAAATTCCTTAAAAAACTAAACATAGTTTTTAGAAGGATGGTAACAATAACCCTATATGCGAGACAGCAAAATAGATGCAGATGTATAGAACAGTCTTTTGGACTCTATAGGAGAGGACGAGGGTGGGATGATATGGGAGAAAGGCATTGAAACATGTAAACTATCATATGTGAAATGAATCACCAACCCAGGTTTGATGCATGATACAGGGTGCTCAGGGTTGGTGCACTGGGATGGAATCGGGAGGGAGGTGGGAGGGGGGTTCTGGAGGGGGAATGCATGTGTACTCGTGGCGGATTCATGTCAGTGTATGGCAAAACCAACACAATAATGTAAAGAAAAAAGTCTTTCCTGAATTTGTTACAATAAAAAAAGGCCAAAAAATAAATAAATAAACATAGAACTACCATATGACCCAGCAATCCCACTATTAGACATATACCCTGAGAAAATCATAACTCAAAAAGACACATGTACGCCAATATTCATTGCAGCACTACTAACAATAGACAAGACGTGGAAGCAGACCTGCCTGTGAGTGTTTGGTAGTCTCCAGTGGAGGCAAGTGTCACAAGAAAACAGTGACCTAACACAGGATCAGGGGCAGGTGTCCTGGGAGGCACAGGTGTCCTGGGAGGCACAGCAGACTGACATAGACCTCTTGGAGATCTTTGACCTCAGGCCAAACTACGGGAAGGGAGCACAGCCCTGCCCATCAGCACAAAATTGGATTAAAGATTTACTGGCCTGGCTCTGCCCACCAGGGCAAGCTCCAGCTTCCCCACAGCCAGTCCCTCCCATCAGGAGGCTTGCATAAACTCCTTATCATCATTCACCAAAGGGCTGACAGAATGAAAACCACAATCACAGAAAACTAACCAAAATGATCACATTGATCACAGCCTTGTGTAACTCAATGAAACTATGAACTACGCCATGCAGGGCCACCCAAAATGGATGGGTTATGGTGGAGAGTTGATAAAATGTGATCCACTAGAGAAAGGAATATCAAACCATATCAGCATTCTTGGCTTGAGAATCCCATAACAGTGTGAAAAGGCAAAGATATATGATACTGAAAGATGAATGCCCCAGGTCAACAGGTGTCCAATATGCTACTAGATAAAAGCAGAGAAATAGCTCCGGAAGGACTGAAAAGACTAAGTCAAAGCAGAACGTTGCCCAGCTGTGGATGTATCTGATGGTGAAAGTAAAGTTCAATTCCATAAAGAAGAGTATTGCATAGGAACTTGGAATATTAGGTCTATGAATCAAGGTAAATTGGATGTAGTCAAACAGATGTGGCAAGAGTGAGCATTGAAATTTTAGGAATTAGTACACTAGAATGGGTGAACTTAATTCAGATGACCATTATGTCTACTACTGTGGGAAAGAATCCCTTAAAATAAATGAGTAGCCCTCATAGTCAACAAAAGAGCTCGAAATGCAGTTCTGCATGCAATCTCAAAAATGACAAAATGATCTCAGTTTATTTCCATGGCAAAACATTCAATATCACAATAATCCAATCCTATGCCCCAACCACTAATGCCAAAGAAGATGAAGATGAACAGTTCTATGAATACATACAAGACCTAGACCTTCCAGATCAGGGGAAAAAAAATTGTCCTTTTCATCATATGGGAATGGAATGCAAAATTAGGAAGACAAGAGATACTTGGAGTAACAAGCAAGTTTGGCCTTGGAGTAAAAATGAAGCAGGGAAAAGACTAACAGAGTTTTCCTAAGAGAACACACAAGCCATAGCAAACACCCTCTTCTAAAAACACAAGAGATGACTCTATACATGAACATCACCAAGTGGTCAACACCAATATTAGATTGATTATATTCTTTCTTTGCAGCTGAAGAAGGATAAGCTCTATACATTTAGCATAAAACAAGACCAGGAGCTGACTGTGGCTTAGATCATGAACTCCTTATTGCAAAATTCAGACTTAAATTGAACAAAGTAGGGGAAACCACTAGACCATTCAGGTATGACCTAAATCAAATCCCTTATTATTACACAGTGGAAGTGACAAATAAAATCAAGGAATTAGATCGGATAGAGTGCATGAGGAACTATGGACAGAAGTTCATAACATTGTACAGGAGACAGTAACCAAAATCATACCCAGGAAAAAGAAACACAAAAAGCAAAATGGTTGTCTAAGGAGGTCTTACAAATAACCGAGGGAAGAAGAGAAAGAAAGTGAAAAATGAAAGTCAGTCAGTCATGTCTGACTCTTTGAGACCCCATGGAATAGTTGATGTAATTCTCCTGGTCAGAATACTGGAATGGGTAGCCTTTCTCATCTCCAGGGGATCTTCGCAACCTAGTAATCAAACCGAGGTTTCCCATGTTGCAGGTGGATTCTTTACCACCTGAGCCATCAGGGAAGTCCAAAAAGATAAGTAAAAGGCAAAGAAGAAAAGGAAAGATATACCCCTCTGAATGCAGAGTTCCAAATAATAGCAAGGAGAGATAAGAAAGCTTTCTTGAGTGAACAACGCAAAGAAATAGAGGACAAAAACAGAATGGTAAAGAGCCACTTGATGAAGGTTAAAGATGAGAGTAAAAAAACTGGCTTAAAACTCAACATTCAAAAAACTAAGATCATGACATCTGGTCCCATCCCTTCATGGCAAATAGATGCGAAAAAATGGAAACGGAGATAGACTTTATTTTCTTGGGCTCAAAAATTACTATGGATGGTGACTGCAGCCACAAAATTAAAAGACATTTGCTCCTTGAAAGATGATGTATGACAAACCTAGACAGCATATTAAAAAGCAGAGACCTCACTTTGCTAACAAAAGTCCCTATATATAGTCAAAGCTATGGTTTTTCCAGTAGTCATGCATGGATGTGAGAGTTGAACTATAAAGAAGTCTGAGCACTAAAGAATTGATGCTTTCAAACTGTAGAGCTGGAGAAGATATTGAGAGTCCCTTGGACAGCAAAAAGATCAAACCAGTCAATCCTAAAGGAAATCAACCCTGAATATTCATTGGAAGGACTCATGCTGAAGCTGAAACTTCAATACTTTGGCCATCTGAGGTGAAGAGTTGATTCACTGGAAAAGATCCTGATGCTGTGAAAAATTGAGGGCAGGAGGAGAAGAGGAAGACAGAGGATGAGATGTCTGGATGGCATCATTGATTCAATGGATATAATTTTGAGCAAGCTCAGCAACATTGTGAAGGACAAGGAAGCCTGGTGTGCTGCAGTCCATGGAGTTGCAAAGAGTCGGACTTGACTGAGCAACTGAACAACAACCTGTCTTTCACTCCAAATTAATTTCAATTCTTTCTTCTATTTCCTCTAGCCCAATATTTAGTATGTCATAACTAGACAAAGGACTTTTCATAAGATCAAAATGTATAAATTATACCCACATTGTTCTAGATTATTGATATGATTACCATTAATATGTTTATATAAAACCTACAATTAGAAAAACATCACTAATTCACTTAATTAACAATTATTATTTGATGTTCAACATATGAGAATCACTGTAATCTATAAACAAGCTGTGGTAGAACCATAACACAGACTAACAAAGATATGGGCAACGTAGTAGAGATTCTATTTCACCAGAAAATACAAGCACATATACATACATGCACATATAAACCCAGTAATAATGAATGACACAAAACAATTTACATTTAATTATACATTATTATACCTTATATACTATATAAGATCTTATATATATATTTGATCAGATACTGAAAGACTATCACCAAAATGTTCAAGTGCTAATAATATATAGTAAATTTATAAATTTTATTTTCTAATTTCTTATACATTTGTCCTTTTTTCATCATAAATATATAATGCTTTGTTTATCTAAGAAGGAATACAATAGATAATTTTAAAAATATCATTGTATTGTAAATTACTTCTCATAAAAAAATATAGATCTGCTTTTCTTTTTGATACTCACTTCTACTGCCTCAGTCTCTTTCATGTGTCAATTATGAAAACTGTTAATGAGTTATTACTCTGACTTCATTGTCTTATATCTCTAACTTTTTAAAAATATTTTTAATTTATTTTATTTCTTTTTGTTGTTGTTGTTGTTTTTTAATTTTCTTTATTTATTGTGTTGGTTTTGCCATACATTGACATGAAACCGCCATGGGTATAAATATGCTCCCCCTCCAGAACCCACCTCCCTCCTCCCTCCCGATTCCCTCCCCCTGGGTCATCTCAGTGCACCAGCCCCGAGCATCAACCCTGGGCTAGCGATTGATTTCACATATGATAATTAAGACGTTTCAATGCCATTCTCCCATATCATCCTACCCTTACCCTCATCCACAGAGTCCACAAGTCTGTTCTATACATCTGGTTCCTTTTGCTGTCTCGCATGCAGGGTTCTCGTTACCATCTTTCTAAATTCCATATATATGCGTTAGTATACTGTATTGTTGTTTTTCCTTCTGGCTTACTTCACACTGGATAATAGGCTCCAGTTGCATCCATCTGAGTAGAACTGATTCAAATGATTTTTTTTTAATGCTGAATAATATTCCATTGTGTATATGTACCACAGCTTTCTTACCCATTCGTCAGTTGATGGATATCTAGGTTGCTTCCATGCCCTGGCTATTGTAAACAATGAGGGGTACACGTGTCAGTTCTGGTTTCCTCGGTGTGTATGCCCAGCAGTGGGATTACTGGTCATATGGCAGTTCTATTTTCAGTTTTTTAAGGGATCTCCTCATTGTTTTCCATAGTGGCTGTACTAGTTTGCATTCCCACCAACAGTGTAAGAGGGTTCCCTTTTCTTCACATCCTCTCCAACATTTATTGCTTGTAGACTTTTGGATGGCAGCCATTCTGACTGGTGTAAAGTGTTACCTCATTGTGGTTTTGATTTGCATTTCTCTGATAATGAGAGACATTGAGCATCTTTTCATGTGTTTGTTAGCCATTTTTATGTCTTTTTTGGAGAAATGTCTGTTAAGTTCTTTGGCCCACTTTTTGATTGGGTCGTTTATTTTTCTGGAATGGAGCTGCAGAAGTTGCTTGTATATTTTGAGATTAATTGTTTGTCCATTGCTTCATTGGCTATTATTTTCTCCCATTCTGAAGGCTGCCTTTTCACTTTGCTTATAGTTTCCTTTGTTGTGCAGAAGCTTTTAATTTTAATTAGGTCCCATTTGTTTATTTGAGCTTTTATTTCCGATATTCTGGGAGGTGGGTCACAGAGGATCCTGCTTTGGTTTATGTCGGAGAGTGTTTTGCCTATGTTTTCCTGTAGGAGTTTTATGGTTTCTGGTCTTATGATTAGATCTTTGATGCATTTTGAGTTTATTTTTGTGTATGGTGTTAAAAAGTGTTCTAGTTTCATTCTTTTACAAGTGGCTGTCCAGTTTTCCCAGCACCACTTGTTAAAGAGGTTGTCTTTTCTCCATTGTATATTCTTCCCTCCTTTGTCAAAGATCAGGTGTCCATAGATGCGTGGATTTATCTCTGGACTTTCTATTTTGTTCCATTGATCTATATTTCTGTCTTTGTGCCAGTACCATACTGTCTTGATGACTGTGGATTTGTAGTATAGCTTAAAGTCAGGTAGGTTGATTCCTCCAGTTCCACTCTTCTTTCTCAAGATTCCTTTGGCTCTATGAGGATTTTTGTATTTCCATACAAATTGTGAAATTATTTGTTCTAATTCTCTGAAAAAGACCTCTGGTAGCTTGATAGGAATTGCATTGAATCTATAGATTGCTCTGGGTAGTATACTCATTTTCACTATATTGATTCTTCCAATCCAAGAACATGGTATATTTCTCCATCTATTTGTGTCCTCTTTGATTTCTTTCATCCATGTTTTATAGTTTTCTATATACAAGTCTTTTGTTTCTTTAGGTAGAAATACTCCTAAGTATTTTATTCTTTTTGTTTCGATGGTGAATGGAATTGTTTCTTTAATTTCTCTTTCTGTTTTCTCATTGTCAGTGTATAGGAATGCCAGGGATTTCTGTGTGTTGATTTTATATCCTGAAACGTTACTATATTCACTGATTAGCTCTAGTAATTATCTGGTGGAGTCTTTAGGGTTTTCAATATAGAGGATCATGTCATCTGCAAACAGAGAGAGTTTTACTTCTTCTTTTCCAATCTGGATTCCTTTGATTTCTTTATCTGCTCTGATTGCTGTGGCCAAGACTTCCAAAACTATGTTGAATAGTAGTGGTGAGAGTGGGCACCCTTGTCTTGTTCCTGACTTCAGGGGGAATGCTTCCAGTTTTTCACCATTGAGGATAATGTTTGCTGTGGGTTTGTCATATATAGCTTTTATTATGTTGAGGTATGTTCCTTCTATTCCTGCTTTTTGGAGGGTTTTTATCATAAATGGATGTTGAATTTTGTCAAAGGCTTTCTCTGCATCTATTGAGATAATCATGTGGTTTTTATTTTTCATTTTGTTAATGTGGTGTATTACATTGATTGATTTGCGAATATTGAAGAATCCTTGCATCCCTGGGATAAAGCCTACTTGATCATGATGTATGATCTTTTTAATGTGTTGTTGGATTCTATTTGCTAGAATTTTGTTAAGGATTTTTGCATCTATGTTCATCAGTGATATTGGACTGTAGTTTTCTTTTTTTTGTGGAATCTTTGTTGGGTTTTGGAATTAGGGTGATGGTGGCCTCATAGAATGAGTTTGGAAGTTTACCTTTCTCTTCAATTTTCTGGAAGAGTTTGAGTAGAATAGATGTTAGCTCTTCTCTAAATTTATCTCAAACTTTTTAAAAAAATTTACATTTGCCATTATGTTACAAACCATATTCATTTTGTCAGAAATCTTCAGTAAGCATCTCAGGTCTATTAGACTATATCCAAATACCACTGAGGAAAATTTAAACTTGAAATAAATTTTCTGTGTACTACATTTCCAGCAATATAACCTACTATTATGTAATATAAATATTTTCTTTTTAGCGCGTATAGCTTTCTTTATGCCAAGACATACAACCTTCAAGAAAACCAGAAAAACTGGTAATTAAACCAACCCACATGATCTTTTTTCTTTCTGATACCCTCCAATATTTCTTCTCCATAAAATAGAGATCTTTAACTGTATTTGCTGTTATTTAACTGGCTGTGTATTTATGTTATCATTTTAGAAAATCTTAATCTCATGTTCATGGTGATTATCAATGAGAAGACATTGGGGGAAACATAGGGGTAGGTGAAAAATTAGTTATTGTGGGATTATATGAAGTTATATCTGTGAAATGTTGAAAAGCACTATAGAATTTAAAGATTCTTTTATTCAACAACCACAACAAAAACCACTCAGGATCAAAGAAAATATGATATTATTTACTTTGCTCACTGTGGAGAGCTTGGAACTTAGCTGTCACTTTTATACAAATTAGTTACTGAAATTTAGTATTCCAGAATAGTATTTTCCAAAATGTAGATTTTAAAAATATTCCAAGCTTATACATATATACCTTCACTTAATATCTCAAATGTAAAAGAGAGCTAAATAGCTAAATAGGTGATCAGTGATCATGACAATTCCACCTCAAAAAGTAGTTTCTGAAATATTTATTGCTTGAAATAGTTTTAAAAGACATGGTTTCAGAGAATATTGTCAATATGACTAAAACAGTTTCATATGAGCAAAATAATATCTTAAACGTTACTAAAGGTATTAAGCATTCTTACCATAATTTGGCATTCTTATTTTTAAATTTTTTATTACTATTATTACAATACTACTGTGATGGGGTTGGAGAAGACTCTTGAGAGTCCCTTGGACTGCAAGGAGATCCCACAAGTCCATCCTAAAGATCAGTCCTGGGTGTTCATTGGAAGGACTGATGTTGAAACTGAAATTCCAAACTTTGGCCACCACATGTGAAGAGTTGATTCATTGGAAAAGACCCTGAGCTGGGAAGGATTGGGGGTCAGAAGGAGAAGAGGACAACAGAGGATGAGATGGCTAGATGGCATCACCGACTCGATGGACATGGGTTTGGGTAGACTCTGGGAGTTGGTGATGGAAAGGGAGGCCTGGTGTGCTGCAGTTCATGGGGTTGCAAAGAGTCAGACATGACTGAGTGATTGAACTGAACTGAACTGATTATTAAAATTATCTCCCTAAAATATTAATTTTATTTTAAATTTTCTTACTCAGATATTGTTATTAAAGTCTTATAGAGACATTCTTCATTTATTGAAGAATGATTTATAGACTAAAACTGAAATATTGCTGGATTTATATACCAAAGTTTTGCATGATTAATAAATTATTACTTAATTTATCAGTCAATGATTAAAATATGGATTAATGAAGGAAAGTATGTAAATTGTTTATCATTTTTAAATAATGTCTAAAATATGCTAAAACTTGGTCCCTTCTTTAAAAATTTTACACTCTTATAAAAACAGGCATCATAGATAGCAGTTTATTTTATGATTGTTTTTCAGATTATGCACTCTTAAAGTAACACAACACATTCACATGTATCAAAAATCGAGTTCATTTCATCATCACCTTACAAATTATTATAAAATAATACATGCTGGCACTGTCTGCTTGGTTCTGCCTTTCTTCACTAGCTCTATTTTATAATCAAAATTAGAACAATCAACACATTTGTTTGCAAAGATGAGATGGTTATTCTTAAAAGCAATGCAATTTCAGAATATTGCAAGTTTAAAAAATAATGCTTAAAGGCATTATTGAAATACATTTACTTTAAAAATATCATTCCTTAGAAGAATATTTATTTCCATATGTTAAATGACAATTAACTAAAACTATTGTAAGGATTAATATGTATAGAGTAAAATGTCATATGTACATATATTTATATATGTTTATATGGGTATGATTAGATATAATTCCAAATATATGTAAAAAGAGTTCAAACTTACTAACTTATTCAGTTCAGTTCATTTCAGTCGTGTCCAACTTTTTGAGACCCCATGAACCACAGCATGCCAGGCCTCCCTGTTCATCGCAAACCCCCGGAATCCACCCAAACCCAGGTCCATACAGTCAGTGATGCCATCCAACTATCTATCCTCTGTTGTCCCCTTCTCCTCTTGCACTCAATCTTTCCCGGCATCAGAGTCTTTTCAAACGAGTCAGCTGTTACCATCAGGTGGCCAAAGTATTGGAGTTTCAGTTTCAACATCAGTCCTTCCAATGAACATCCAGGACTGATCTCCTTTAGGATGGACTGGTTGGATCTTCTTGTAGTCCAAGGGAATCTCAAGAGTCTTCTCCAACACCACAGTTCAAAAGCATCAAATCTTCTGCACTCAGGTTTCCTTAGAGTCCAACTCTCACATCCATACATAACTACTGGAAAAACCATAGCCTTGACTAGATGGAACTTGTTGGCAAAGTAATGTCTCTGCTTTTCAAATGCTGTCTAGATTGGTGATAACTTTCCTTCCAAGGATTAAGTGTCTTTTAATGCCATGGCTGCAATCACCATCTGCAGTGATTTTGGAGCCAAGAAAAATAAAGTAAGCCACTGTTTCCACTGTTTCATCATTTACTTGAAATGAAGTGATGGGACCAGATGCCATGATCATAGTTTTTGTTTTTTGTTTTTGTTTTTTTTTTAATGCAATATTTTTATTGTAGTAAAATATAAAAAAATTACCATTTTTTAACCATTTTATGTGTCCAGTTCAGTGGCATTAAGTGTAGTCACATAGTTGTGACTACAACCACCTTCATCCATCTTTAGAATGTTCTCCTCTTCCCCAGCCGAAACCCAGTATCCACTAAACATTAACCGCCCAGTCCCTGCTCTCCCCAGCCCCTGGGGTAATGCTACCTCTGTCTCTCTAAGTTTGACTATTCCAAGTACTTCCTGTAAGTGGAATCATGCAGCACTTGAATTTTTGTGGCTAGCTCACTTCACTTAGCAAAATGTCCTGACGGTTCTTCCATGCTGCAGGAACTGTCAGAATCTCCTCCCCCTTCAGAGGCTGAACACAATTCCATTATGGTATACCACACTTCATAAAGCCCCTCATCTGTCAGTGGACACCTGGGTTGTTTTGTATCCTTTAGCTATTGTGGATAACGCTGGTAAGAACGTGGATGTACTAAGTCCCCTCTTTTATTATTTATTTATTTATTTATTTCCCTTTTATTGTTTTTGCCATACAATGCCATGATATCACCATGGGTTTACATATGCTCGCCCTCCAGAACCACCCTCCCTCCTCCCTTCCTCCTCCCTCCTCCCGGGAAATCTCAATGCACCAGCCCCGAGCATCAATTCTGGGCTGGCAATTGATTAGACACATGACAATTAACATGTTTAAATGCCATTCTCCCATATCATCCCACCCTTTCCCTCATCCACAGAGTCCACGAGTCTATTCTATACATCTGCATTCCTTTTGTTGTCTCCCATGTTGGGTTCTCGTTACCGTCTTTCTAAATTCCATATATATGTGTTAATATACTGTATTGTTGTTTTTGCTTCTGGTTTACTTCACTCTGGATAATGGGCTCCAGTTTCGTCCATCTGAGTAGAACTGCTTCAGATGAATTATTTTTTAATGCTGAGTAATATTCCATTGTGTATATGTACCACAGCTTTCTTATCCATTCATCAGTTGATGGGCATCTAGGTGGTTTCCATGTCTTAGCTATTGTAAACAATGCAGCGATGAACATTGAGGTGCACGTGGCTCTTTCAATTCTGGTTTCCTCGGTGTATATGCCCAGCAGTGGGATTGCTGGGTCATATGGCAGGACTATTTGCAGCTTTTTAAGGAACCTCCACACTGTTTTCCATAGTGGCTGTACTAGTTTGCATTCCCACCAACAGTGTAAGAGAGTTCCCTTTTCTCCACATCCTCTCCAGCATGTATTGCTTGTAGACCTTTGGATTGCAGCCATTCTGGTTGGTGTAAAGTGGTACCTCATTGTGGTTTTGTTTGCATTTCTCTGATAATGAGTGATGTTGAACATCTTTTCATGTATTTGTTAGCCATTTTTACGTCTTCTTTGGAGAAATGTCTGTTAAGTTCTTTGACCCACTTTTTGCTGGGTTGTTTATTTTTCTAGAATGGAGCTGCAGGGTTGCTTGTATATTTTTGAGATTAATTGTTTGTCCGTTGCTTCACTGGCTATTATTTTCTCCCATACTGAAGGCTGCCTTTTCACCTTGCTTATAGTTTCCTTTGTTGTGCAAAAGCTTTTAATTTTAATTAGGTCCCATTTGTTTATTCGTGCTTTTATTTCCAGTATTCTGGGAGGTAGTCATGGAGTATCCCGCTTAGGTTTATGTCAGAGAGGGTTTTCCCTATGTTATCCTCTAGGAGTTTTATAGTTTCTGGTCTTATGCTTAGATCTTTGATGCATTTTGAGTTTATCTTTGTGTATGGTGTTAGAAAGTGGTCTCGTTTCATTCTTTTACAAGTGGCTGTCCAGTTTTCCCAGCACCACTTGTTAAAGAGGTTGTCTTTTCTCCATTGTATATTCTTGCCTCCTTTGTCAAAGATAAGGTGTCCATAGATGTGTGGATTTATCTCTGGGCTTTCTATTCTGTTCCATTGATCTATATTTCTGTCTTTGTGCCAGAACCATACTGTCTTAATGACTGTGGATTTGTAGTATAGCCTAAAGTCAGGTAGGTTGATTTCGCCAGTTCCATTCTTCTTTCTCAAGATTGCTTTGGCTATACGAGGTTTTTTGTATTTCCATACAAACTGAGAAATTATTTGTTCTAATTCTCTGAAAAAGACCTCTGGTAGCTTGATAGGAATTGCATTGAATCTATAGATTGCTTTGGGTAGTATACTCATTTTCACTATATTGATTCTTCCAATCCACGAACACTGCACATTTTCCCATCTGTTTGTGTCCTCTTTGATTTCTTTCATCCGTGTTTTATAGTTTTCTATATACAAGTCTTTTGTTTCTTTAGGTAGAAATACTCCTAAGTATTTTATTCTTTTTGTTTCGATGGTGAATGGAATTGTTTCCTTAATTTCCCTTTCTGATTTCTCACTGTTAGTGTATAGGAATGCCAGGGATTTCTGTGTGTTGATTTTGTATCCTAAAACTTTGCTATATTCACTGATTAGCTCTAGTAATTTTCTGGTAGAGTCTTTAGGATTTTCAATATAGAGGATCATGTCATCTGCAAACAGAGAGAGTTTTACTTCTTCTTTTCCAATCTGGATTCCTTTGATTTCTTTATCTGCTCTGATTGCTGTGGTCAAGCCTTCTAAAACTATGTTGAAAAGTAGTGGTGAGAGTGGGCACCCTTGTCTTGTTCCTGACTTCAGGGGGAATGCTTCCAGTTTTTCACCATTGAGGATAATGTTTGCTGTGGGTTTGTCATATATAGCTTTTATTATGTTGAGGTATGTTCCTTCTATTCCTGCTTTTTGGAGGGTTTTTATCATAAATGGATGTTGAATTTTGTCAAAGGCTTTCTCT
>ML664163.1:13860645-13879260 GCA_007570785.1 Antilocapra americana | reverse complement strand
ATCTTCTCAATCCTTGCCTGCAGTTATTGAACTGCAACTCCAACTTATTTTCGAGGTTTTGGATCATTTTCACTATCCTTATTCGGAATTCTTTGTCAGGTAGACATCCTATCTCTTCGTCTTTTGTTTGGTCTAGGGGATATTTATCCTGTTCCTTTACTTGCTGGGTATTTCTCTGCCTTTTCATCTTGTTTATCTTGCTGTGTTGTCCCTTTATTGTGGGGGTTCCTCACTATGGGAGGGGTTGGATGTGTGGTTTGTCGAAGTTTCCTGGATGAGAAATGTTGTGTGGTGTTCTGGTGGGTGGATCTGGGTTTCCTCACTGTTACTAGCAATGGAGTGTCCAGTAAAGTGTTTTGAGGTGTTGGTGGACTTGGTGTGACCTTGGGCAACCTGTGTATTGAAGCTCCAGGCAGTGTTCCTGCATTGCTGGAGAATTTGCTTGATATATCTTACTCTGGAGCTTGTTGGCCCTTGGGGGTTGGTTGGTTTCAGTTTTGGTATGGAGGAGTTTGATGAGTTCCTATTGATTAATTAACTCTTGGATTCAGGAGTTTTCTGGAATTCTCAAGATCTGGGTTTAGCCTCCTGTCTTCCAGTAGCCTCAGGACTCTTTCATCTATGCACTGATGGTGGCAAAACCTCTAGTTTAGTGATAAGATGTTTCTTCACAGGTACCCAGAGTTACATGGCATGGACCAGAAGGAGAAGAGAGGAATCTGATGGTGAGGGACTGAAGTGGCCAGTGATTGCTCCCCTGTGTGCTCTCCACAGCCTGGATCCCTCGGAGCTGTTCACAGAGTCATTCCGAAATGAGAAGAGGGTGGAAGGAGACAGAATTGACCAGAGAGAGAAAAGAGAGTGTCAGATGGACAGAGACAGATCCAGCCAGTGGTCAGTTATTTCAGTGTTCTTCACAGCTCGTAACACTCAAGCAGAGTCTCAGATTTGGGTAGAGAATATACATGGGAAGGGGATGTTGAAGGTGTCTTGGTAGGAGAAGAAAAAAAAAAAGGTAAAAAAAAGGAGAGACAAGAATGGGGAGAGAGCAGTCAAGCCTATGATCTCACTCCCAGGTAACAATGGGTACGGGAGCTTGGATCCTTATAGGTACAAAGTTGATATCAAATACTAATAAGCAAAGATTAAAAATCTAGAGTAAAGACTGGATTCTCAAAATTATTATTACAAAAAAAAAGAAAGAAAGAAAGATAAAGGAGAAAATTTAAAAAAAATAAAAGGATATAGGGGACTAAAAAATTCTAAAAAAAAAAAAGTATAAAAAAGTTTTAAAAATTTAATAGATGTTCCTAGTACAGTTATAACTAAGGCTTTCTCTGGTGCTGATGCGTACAGCGAGGGGTCAGTTCATTTTCAGATAATTCCTTGGTCCGGCTTGTACTTCTCATGGGCTATAGACTCCTTTCTATGCAGTCTGTGCCACCTGCAGGGATTTAATCTGCTACTCCTGTCAGTTCCAAAACTGTTTCCTCTGCTTGCTTTAGCGTCTTCTGTTTGCTGGTCTTTTAAGTGTCTATTCAGCGCTTTGGGATTTGCCCTGCTCTGGTGAGTGCGCTTCCCCCTCCCCCTCTGCTCAGGCTCTCTGTGGTCTGCCCGGCACAGTTGGGGAGTGTGTCTTCTCCCCTCCCCCGGCCCAACTGCTCGGTTTTCTCGGCGTGCAGCTGAGCACGCCTTCTTAGGTGTGTAGAGCGCCGATCCGTCCAGAATCCCCAGAAGTCTTGGTTAGCACCTAGCTCTGCTGGCAATTTGGCCACGGAGGCCTCGCTGGGGCTGGGTTATACCCTCTGGTCTCCACCGGGGGCTGGGCCGGTCCGTAGCCTGCAGCCGCCCGGCCGGCCGCCTCTCAGCCGACCTCGCACCGCCCTTTGTTCGGTGCACGGGCCTGGGAGGGGGGGGGCTTTTCCTGGGGGGTTATGTCCCTCGGGCTGCTCGTTCCCTGAGCGCGCAGCCCGCCCCTCCCTGAGCAGGAGCAGTCCGCTTTGGCTAGTGGGGGTTGGGGCGCCCGTACCGCTGCTCTGCTGTGCCTTTCAGCCAGAGACATACCTTGCAGGGCTTAACTATTAATCTGCTTTTACTCCTGGCTATCTTGCTCTCCAAGATTCACCGCAGATCAGCCAGAGAGAATGCTCCCTGGTATTCAGAAACCTTTCTCCTCTTTTTTTCCTCTTTATTCCAGACTCTCCTTCAGGGACGGATCCCCATCTCCAACTCTTTGTCTCTCCCTTTACTTTTTTTTTTTTTTCTTTTGTCATACCTCCTCTTGTCGGCAATGGGCTGCCTCTCCAGATGCCCGATGTCCTCTGCCAGCATTCAGATCCTGTTTTATGGAGTTTGCTCGGCCTTTAAAAGTTCTTTTGGTGTATTTATTGGGGAGAGAGTGGTCTCCCAGTCCTATTCCTCCGCCATCTTAGTTCCTCCCATAGTTTTTTGAATGTTGAACTTTAAGCCAACTTTTTCACTCTCCTCTGTCACTTTCGTCATGAGGCTTTTTAGTTCTTCTTCACTTTCTGCCATAAAGGTGGTGTCATCTGCATATCTGAGGTTACTGATATTTCTCCCAGCAATATTGATTTCAGCTTGTGCTTCCTCCAACCCCAGTGTTTCTTATGATGTACTCTGCATATAATTTAAATAAACAGACTGACAATATACAGCCTTGACGTTCTCCTTTTCCTATTTGGAACCAGTCTGTTGTTCCATGTCCAGTTCTAACTGTTGCTTCCTGTTCTGCATACAGGTTTTTGAAGACACAGGTCTGGTGGTCTGGTATGCCTGTCTCTTTCAGAATTTTCCAGTTTATTGTGATCCACAGTCAAAGGCTTTGGCATAGTCAATAAAGCAGAAATAGATGTTTTTCTGGAACTCTCTTGCTTTTTCAATGATCCAGCAGATGTTGGCCATTTGATCTCTGGTTCCTCTGCCTTTTCTAAAACCAGCTTGAACATCTGGAAGTTCATGGTTCACATATTGCTGAAGCTTGGCTTGGAGAATTTTAAGCATCACTTTACTTGTGTGTGAGAGATGAGTGCAATTGTGTGGTAGTCTGAGCATTCTTTGGTGTTGCTTTTCTTTGGGATTGGAATGAAAACTGACCTTTTCCAGTCCTGTGGCCACTGCTGAGTTTTCCAGCTTTGCTAGCATATTGAATGCAGCACTCTCACAGCATCATGTTTCAGGATTTGAAACAGCTCAACTGGAATTCCATCACCTCCACTAGCTTTAGTCATAGTGATGCTTCCTAAGGTCTACTTGACTTCACATTCCAGGATGTCTGGCTCTAGGTGAGGGATCACACCATTGTGATTATCAGGGTCATGAAGATCTTTTTTGTACAGTTCTTCTGTTTATTCTTGCCACCTCTTCTTAATATCTTCTGCTTCTTTTAGGTCCCTACCATTTCTGTCCTTTATTGAGGACATCTTTGCATGAAATTTTCCACTGATATCTCTAATTTTTTTGATTCTTCAAGTCTCTAGTCTTCAAATCTCTAGTCTTTTCCATTCTATTATTTTCCTCTATTTCTTTGCATTGATCATTGAGGAAGGCTTTCCTATCTCTCCTTGCTATTCTTTGGAACTCTGCATTCAATGGGTATATCTTTTTTTTTTTCTCCTTTAATTTTCGCTTCCCTTCTTTTCACAGGCATTTGTAAGGTCTCCTCAGACAGCCATTTTGCTTTTTTTGAATTTCTTTTTCTTGCAGATGGTCTTGATCCCTGTCTCTTGTACAATGACATGAACCTCTATCCATAGTTCATCTGGCACTCTGTCTATCAGATCTAGATACTTAAATCTATTTCTCACTTCTAATGTATAGTCATAAGGGATTTGATTTACATCATACCTGCTTAGTCTAGAGGTTTTATCCACTTTCTTCAATTTCAGTCTGAATCTGGTAATAAGAAGTTCATGATCTGAGCCACAGTCAGCTCCCAGCTTATTTTTGCCGACTGTATAGAGCTTTTCTATCTTTGGCGCAAAGAATGTAATCAATCTGATTTCAGTGTCGACTATCTGGTGATGTCCATATGTAGAGTCTTCTCTTGTGTTGTTGGAAGAGGGTGTTTGCTATTACCAATGCTTTCTCTTGGCAGAACTCTATTAGCCTTTGCCTTGCTTCATTCTGTACTCCAAGGCCAAATTTTCCTGTTACTCCAGGTATTTCTTGACTCCCTACTTTTGCATTCCAGTTCCCTATAATGAAAAGGACATCTTTTTTGAGTGTTAGTTCTAAAAGGTCTTGTAGGTCTTCATAGAACTGTTCAACTTCAGCATCTTCAGCATTACTGGTCAGGGCATAGACTTGGATTACCGAGATATTGAATGGTTTGCCTTGGAAATGAACAGAGATTATTCTGTCGTTTTTGAGATTGCATCCAAGTACTGCATTTTGGACTCTTTTGTTGACTATGATGACTACTCCATTTCTTTAAGGGATTCCTGCCCACAGTAGTGGATATAAGGGTCATCTAAGTTAAATTCACCCATTCCAGTCCATTTTAATTCATTGATTCCTAGAATGTCGATGTTCACTCTTGTCATCTCTTGTTTGATCACTTCCAATTTGCCTTGATTCATGGACATAACATTCCAGGTTCCTATGCAATATTGCTCTTGACAGCATTGAACCTTGCTTCTATCACCAGTCCCAGCCACAACATCATGTTGATTTTGCTTTGGCTCCATCCCTTCATTCTTTCTGGAGTTATTTCTCCACTGATCTTCAGTAGCATATTGGCACCTACTGACATGGGGAGGTCATCTTTCAGTAATTAACCTAATTTCTTAACTTCTGGTACACTGATTACAACTTCAGTTATCACTATTGTAGCTTTAACTAAAGGCTGTTTGTTGTTGTCACTGATTGCTAGTATAACCTATCAACATTAATATAACTAGAATTTAGTTTAGGTCAAAATATGATTGTTCAGTATTTTAGGCAGTTCTAGCAATACTGACTCTGTCTTGGTTAAATTTTTCAATCTAAAATATTTTAACAGCAATTTATTAAAACCAATGTAACTTTCTTATCATACTTTTCATGGCCAAGATCATCATCACACTAAGCATATTTGAAACATGAGTTAGGTCCCAAGAAGGTCAAGTGGCAGTTCACATGATAGAGTAATACACACCAAGAAAATGTCTGTGATCTACAAAAGGTACCATAAAAGTTCAGCTGATCAGTACATGTGTGTGAGAAAACTAACCAATGCTAGGAATATAACCACCAAAATAATAATAATTTATAAAGTGAGACTATGAGAGTATACGTATAAGTAATAATAAAGTACTTATGCTCCCCTTCTCCAAGAGCAAATATTAAAACACTACAGAGTTATCACCATATGGACAAAGGATGAAGGGTGGAGCTTTTGATGGTGTGATTTCAATATTTTTCTTCCCTAACAAGATGGGTTTCTATGTTAGGCCTTCCTCATGAATGGACTACACTTACTCAGCTAGCTGAAATTCCCAGCACTTCACCTAATGTTTTCCCATGAAGAAAATTAATCATTATGACAGCATTAAAATAATTGATTTTCATGTGCATTGATATGACTGTAGGTTTCTATTTTCAACCCAAGTTGAATAGGTTCTATTTCATCCCTCAGAATAGTTTATTGCTTCCCTCAAGGCCACAACCTTCTAATCAAAGCAAATGAAATAGCTACCTAAACTACAGATAAGAAGAGAATACTGCACACATTTTTTTTTTCATTCCACATCTTCTAAATTCATCTATATAATACTCTGTATACTTATCAACTCATTTCCTCTGTAGAAAAGATAGGTATTTTCTTATTCAAGCTAATCCTACAAACCTTATACTAGATTTCTTCCTTATTACTTCACTTAAATTTGTTTTTCTAATTATCACCACTCTCTTCTTCTTTATTTTTCTTTCTTTATTCTTTTGGCTTACTGTCTTAACTTTATAACATACTCTACACTTCACCAACAAATAAGTTAAATAAATTAATAAGTAGAATTCCATTACTTGATCAGTCAAGTAGTTAAAATACTCATTTCCCCTTTCACTGCTAAATTTCTTAATAATATTATTTGATTCACACTTATTCTTTAGTGTAACTAAAACTTATTTCTTCCCTCAAAACCCTCCTTACATGTTTACAAGATCCACTGGGACCAATTCATACTATAATTCTCTACCATGATAAGTAAAGACCATTTTCTACTTCTACTTTGTTTTCTGTTAACTTCCAAGAATTCTTTTCAGTTGTATTGTTTATTTTTCTGACAATTCCATGTCACCTTAAACTTCAATATTGATGTATCCTCTTTCAAAACAAGATCCTCTTCTAGTAATCCATATACATTTGTGGTTGACATTTTTTTTTTTGTAAAGCCTTAGATAGTCAAGATTTTTATCATCACAAATTGCAAATGAATGTTACTGTGTTCCAATATAACTTTATTTTCAAAACAAGCAGACGGCCAAACTTGGTTCATGTTTCACAGCTTGCTAACCCCTCTTCTAACGGATCACCCGCTGGTGTATTTACTCTTCTTGCAGTAGCTAGTGTCTGCTGTAAAATGATGAAACTCATATTTGTCATAACTAACCTTTTTCCTCAGCTTCATACTAATTTCATGTTTTCAGTAGCAGGCTGAGCATGTTCAGAGGTCCTGTTCCTTAAATACTAAAGATTTTATATTCCACAAAATAAAAATTCTACATGTGCATTTCATGCTATCATTGCTGTCCAATAACTTCATAATCGCTATTCAAGACCTGGCTTAAATTATGCTTTCTCTGTGAAGCCACTCCTGACCCTGATTGTTAAAGATGATCATTTCTTCTTATGTTTTCTTTTTATCATTATAGTGATAGTACTATTATAAAACTTTAAAAGTGTATTGCAACTTAAGTTTCCTAAAAGGTATGTTTACTCATTAAAGACAAAAATGGGGGTTTATTTCCTCTCATAACATACTTATTACTTTACAGTTAACTCAAAAACATACAGTTATTTATATATAAGATATATATATATATATATATATATATATATATATATATATACACACACATAATGGCTTTGGTTTCAAATCAGTATAATTCTGAGGGTGTTGTTATCATAGGCTTTACTCAGGATGCACTGCATACACTGCTGGAATAATTTGGTATCTTCTGAGATGCTAAGACTGACAGAATAGTACACAGGAAAGAATACTTAAACAAATTTAGCTCGACTTCAGAAATTTTTCAAACCAAAGTGTATATCTAGTTTCATATAACAAGCAAGACTCTGAAATACTCTATATTGAACACTCTTATATGGATTATCAATCCTGTGGCTTGTCCATAGCAATGTTTTAAAGTCAGTATTTGGCATTTTCAAAGACTTCATGGAATGACATACTTTTTTCCCCACATACTATCTGACTCCAAGGCTGGCTATTTAGAAAATGTGAGTTTATCTTAATATTAGGTTAATATACATGCTTATAAATATAACTATGCTGAAACAATAAAGTCAAAACAGATTTCTAGACATAAATCAAAGTCACACTGCTGCATGGTTCCATTTCAATGGATGGTTAATAAACATCACTAGCATATTCTCAATATTATAATAGTAGAATCTACATTTCTTTTATTTCTCATTTTGTACTCAAGGCCTTAAACTAATGTATGCCATTGCACAAATAGTTGTGAATAGGTTAAAGTCAAAGATAAAGAACTGAATCAGCTTGTTTTAGTAGAAAGTAATCATTGAGAAATATATGCTGGGGTACAATGGGCTTCCCAAGTGGCAATAGTGGTAAAGAATCTGCCTGCAGGTGCAGGAGACATAAGAGAGGCAGGTTTGAGTCATGGGTTGGGAAGATCCCCTGAGGAGAGCATAGCAACCCGATCCAGTATTCTTGTCTGGAGGATTCCATGGACAAGGCTATGATATTCCCATTGATCATGTATGGCTGTGAGAGCAGAAGCCTAAAGAAGACAGAGTGCCAAAGAATTATGCCCTTGAACTGTGGTACTGGAGAAGACTCCTGAGAGTCCCTTGGGCAGCAAGGAGATCAAAACAGTGAATCTTAAGGGAAATCAACCCTGAATATTCACTGGAAAGACTGATTTTGAAGCTGAGTCTCCAGTATTTTGGTCACATCACGCAAACAAACAAATTATTGGAAAAGTCCCTGATGCTGGGAAAGATTGAGCGAAGAAGGAGAAGAGGGCATCAGAGGATGAGAAGGCTGCCTTGCATCACCAATGTTATGTACATGAACTTGGGTAAACTTACAGAGATGGTGAGGGACAGGGAGGCATGGAGTGTTGCAGTCCATGTATTTGCAGAGTTGGACATGACTGGGTGACTGAACAACAACACTGGGGTACAAAGATACTTTTGGACATTTCCTTTTGATTCTACATATGATTAGAAATAGAGGATAACAAATTTATTTCACTGTATAAATCAGGGATTCTATACCAAGAGTGTGTGTTAGTTGTTCAGTCATGTCCAACACTTTTCGATCCCATGGACTCTAGCCCACCAAACTCCTCTGTCCATGGATTTTTCCAGGCAAGAATACTGTAGTGGGTTATCATACCCTTCTCCAGAGAATCTTCCCATCCTGGGGATCAAACCAGGGTCTCCTGCATTGCAGGCAGATTTTTTACCTTCCGAGCCACCAGGGAAGACCAAGAGTAGTATCCTGAATTTTCTTCCTTCCACAAACCATCTCAAAATGTACAGCTACACATGGAGCAATCAATTCCCCTTGCAAGAAATCAAGAGATAAGCAGAGAGACTCCTGCACATCAGGTGGCTAAGAAAATACCTATATCAAACAAGGAAGACTTAGACACACTATCACATGGTTCTATAAAATCCAGAGGGAAGGTTCAACTCCAAACTTCTAAGGAGTGAAGGATTTGGGTTGCACATTTAGTTTCCAAAAATTTAAAAGCTTTCCTTTGAGAGGAAAGGCGTCCAAAATATCTGGTTCTGAAAGCCAATGGGGATTGTGTTCATGAATCAAATAGGA
This sequence comes from Antilocapra americana, assembly GCA_007570785.1. Taxonomy (NCBI): domain Eukaryota; kingdom Metazoa; phylum Chordata; class Mammalia; order Artiodactyla; family Antilocapridae; genus Antilocapra; species Antilocapra americana. Next base: position 13,870,219 of record ML664163.1, on the reverse strand, counting down.
GTGTATTAATAGCAAAGAAAGAGTTTGCATTGGGTGGGTGAGCTATTGCCACAGCTATTCCTCCCGGACTTAATATAGAGTAAGCGCAAGAAAATGGTTACTTGCCAGTCTTCTTCTGGAAAGGCTTTGACTGCTTACTTTACAACATGTTGCCTGTGGATTCCATTTCTAATCATCTTGCATCTAGATTCTGACTACAATCCTCCCCAGATCCCAAAAGGGCTGGTGGGCACTTTCCCTACCTTCTTCCTCTGTTCACTGCAATAATAAAACCAGGAGGTCAGCATCTCTCTAAAAGGCAATTTTATATATATATCTTGTTTCCCAGGTTTTGTGGCTGCCACTTGAGAGTTCAGTTCAGAGCAGTTCAGTCTTTCAGTTGTGTCCGACTCTTTGTAACCCCATGAACCGCAGCACGCCAGGCCACTTGAGAGCTGGACCGGCAAATCTCCAAACTCAGATAGTCAACATGGCTTGCACTCACCAGTCCCACAGAACTATAGGAAACAAAGAATTTCTAAAGGGGTACAAGAGCACACCTAGTGTCTATATATCTGGGCTTAGTGCAGAAAGAGCAGGCAAAAACAGTCAACTTTCAACTCCTCCCTGCAAGATATTTGACTGGATTTCTTCTCAGCTCCTATTTGAGAATCTAGTTCCTGATTATCTTCCTCTAAGTGCTAACTGTGATCCTCCTCTTTGAGACACTGGTGGGTTGTAACACATCTTCAACTACAAGGAGCCTCTAAGAACAAAGAGGGTAGGCTTAATAGTTACAAATGTTTGAGAGCCAACCAAGAGGGTCATCAGGTAGTTATTTTATCTAACACAAAGAAACCAATACAGTCAAAAATTAAAAAAAAAAGAAAACAAAACAGAAAACACAAGGATGTGTTCCAAATAAATAATAAATCCTCAGAAAAACTGATCTTAATGAAATGGAGATAAATGATTTACCTGATAGACAGTTCAACATAATAATCATAAAGACTTCCATTGAGATCAGGGGACCAATGCATCAAAAAGTGGTAATTTCAGTGAAAAGATGTGTACATATGTATGTATGCTCAGTCATGTCCAATGCTTTGGAACTGCATAGATTGTAGCCCACCAGGCTCCTCTGTCTATGGAATTATCCAAGCAAGAACACTGGAGTGGGTTGTCATTTCCTTCTTCAACAAAGAGATAGCAAATATTAAAATGTATAAAATTAAAAGTTCAATAAAGGGGATTAACAACAGAATAAATAAAGCAAAAGAAAAAATTACCAAAATGAAAGCCATAGAAGATCTTATCAGAGAAGCAAAAAGAATGACAATATCTTAAGGGGGTTTAGGATTCCCACCAAGCAGGCAAATATATGTATATATGGGTCCCAGAAAGAGAAAAGAGAGACAAAGAGGCAGAGAGCTTATTCAAAGAATTAATGGCTGAAAATTATCAAAGCCTGGGAAAGGAAATAGACATAAAAATCCAGAAAACCCAAAACTACCACATAAGGTAAAATTAGAGGCTCACATCAAGACATAATGTAATTAAACTGTCAAAAACTTAAAACAAAGAGAGGGTCTTAAAGCAGGAAAAAATAAGTTGACTTGGAATACCACACCACATTACGTGTCTCCTGTAAGAGAAACCTGTGTGCAGCAAAAGAAGCAACACTTAGAACTGGACATGGAGCAGCAAACTGGTTCAAAATTGGGAAAGGAGTGTGGCAAGGCTGTATATTGTCACCCTGCTATTTAATTTATATACAGAGTACATAATGTGAAATGCCTGGCTGGATGAATCACAACCTGGAATCAAGAGTGGTAGGAGAAATACCAAAAACCTCAAAATGCAAATTCTAATGGCAGAAAGTGAAGAGGAAATAAAGAGCCTCTTAATGAGGGTGAAAGAAGAGAGTGAAAAAGCTGGCTTAAAACTCAACATTCAAAAAATGAAGATCATGGCATTGCTCCCATCACTTCATGGCAAATATATAGGGCGGGAAATGGAAACAGTGGTAAATTTTATTTTTGTTGGCTCCATTGCAGACAGTGACTGCAGCCACGAAATTAAGATGTTTGTTCCTTGGTAGAAAAGCTATTATAAACCTAGACAGCATATTGAAAAGCAGAGCCATCACTTTACTGACAAAGGTCCATCTAGTTAAAGTTGTGATTTTTCCAGTAATCATGTACAAATGTGAGAGTTGAATCACAAAGAAGACTGAGCACCAAAGAACTGATGCTTTTGAAATATAGTGCTGAGTAAAACTCTTAAGAGTCCCTTTGATTGCACAGAGATTGAATCAATCAATCCTAAAGGAAATCAACCCTGAATATTCAGTGGAAGGACTGATGCTGAAGCTCCAATATTTTGGCCACCTGATGTGAAGAGCTGACTCTTTGGAAAAGATCCTGATGCTGGGAAAGACTGAGAGAGGAGGAGAAGGGGGCAACAGAAGATGAGATGGTTGGATGGCATCACTGACTCAATGGACATGAGTTTAAGTAAACTCAGGAGGATAGTGAAGGACTAGAAGCTTGGCATGTTGCAGTCCATGGGGTGGCAAAGAATTAATCACTGAACAAAAGTAACAGTACAAAGAAACTTCCATAAGTCTTTTGGCAGATTTTTTTAGCTGAAATTTGCAGGATGGACATAGTGGGATAATATATGAAAAGTAGTAAAAAATAGAAAATGAGAAAGAAAGAAGAGTATAACAGAAGAGAAAAAAATGCCAAGAAAAAAATAAACACATATCTAACAAAGCTGAGCTTTAGAATTACAGAATTTTCCAAACAAAAGTTGAAGGACTTAATCATCAGTATATCAGCCTTACACAAAATGTTAATAGAAATTCTTCAATGGGAAATAAAAGGATTCTAATTAGTAACATGAAAAGTGTAAAGTATAAAACTCACTGCTAACTGGTCCCATCATGGCAACTGGTCCCATCACTTCATGACAAATAGATAGGGAAACAGTGAGAGGCTTTATTTTGGGGGGGGCTCAAAAATCACTGCAGATGGTGATTGCAGCCATGAAATCAAAAGACGCTTGCTCATTGGAAGAAAAGTTATGACCAAACTAGACAGCATATTAAAAAGCAGAGACATTACTTTGCCAACAAGTGCCCACCTAGTCAAAGCTATGGTTTTTCCAGGAGTCATGTATGGATGTGAGAGTTGGACTATGAAGAAAGCTGAGGGCTGAAGAATTGATGTTTTTGTACTGTGATGTTGGGGAAGACTCTTGAGAGTCCCTTAGACTGCAAGGAGATCCAACCAGTCCATCCTAAAGGAAATCAGTCCTGAATATTCATTGGAAGGTCTGATGCTAAACCTGAAACTCCAATACTTTGGCCACCTCCTGTGAAGAACTGACTCATTGGAAAAAACTCTGATGATGAAAACGATTGAAGGCAGGAGGAGAAGGAGACAACAGAGGATGAGATGGTTGGATGGTATCACTGACTTAGTGGACATGAGTTTGAGTAAACTCCAGGAGTTGGTGATGGACAGGGAGGCCTGGTGTGTTCAGTCCATGGGGCTGCAAAGAGTTGAACATGACTGAGTGACTGAACTGAACTCCAATGTTATAATGATAGTGGGTTAATAACTTATTGCTATAGTACAAATGTTAAAGAAAAAAGTGTCAAAAATAACTATCAATTTGTTAGTGAAAACATGTAAATTGGGGCAAAAACATAAAATGTGGGGGAAGAGTTTCAAATCAACATTTATACACCAAGTCAAGTTGTTCCAGCTTAAAACAGACTATACACATAAAATATTTTTTGTAAGGCTTACGACACCACAAAGTAAAAGCCTAGAGTACATAGACAAAATACAAAGAAAAAGGAATCAAAGCATACCATTACACAAAATCATCAAATTATGAATAAGAGTTTAAAAAAAAGAAAGAAATACAAAGGAGCCAGATAATAATTAAGAAAATGACAATCATAAGTACATAGTTATCAATAATTGCTTTAATAATAATTGCTTTAATTATTGGCCAAGTTCTCCAATCAAAAGACACACGGTGACTAAATAAATTAAAAAACAAAACAAGAACCAATTTTATTTATAGTGTCTACAAGAATTCACTTCAGCTTCAAGGGCACACAAATAAAAGGATTTAACAAAAAAGGATATTCTATGTAAATGGAAACCACTAGATGATTCCACTAGAAAATTGTTACTACAGTTAATTCAGTAAAATTTCAGGATATAAGTCAATATATAACAATTGTATTTCTATATACTAAAAAAGTATCAAAAAGAAACTAAGAAAATAATTTCATTAAAAGTATCACAAATAATTAAACAAAATATAAATTATAAAATGTTGATGAAAGAAATCAGAGAAGCTACAAATAAATGGAAAGATACTCCATACTCATGACTTGGAAAAATTAATATTTTTAAAATGTCCATATTAACCTAAGCAATCTACAAATTTAATATAATTCCTACTAAAATTTCATATTTTTCTCAAAAATAGAAAAATCAATCCTAAAATCCATGTAGGTCCACAAACTACCCCGAATAGCCAAAGCAGTCTTGAGAAAATAGAACAAATCTGGAGCCTGTACTTCTTGATTTTTAAACAATATTTCAAAGCTACAGTAATCAAAAGGATAGTTAATGGCATAAAAACAGACTCATAGGTTAACAGAACAGAGAACCAGAAATTAAACTCATGCATATATGGTAATTAATTTACAATAAAGGACCAAGAACATATATACAATAGAGAAGAATAGTCTCTTTATAACTGGTATTGTGCAAATTAGATACCTACAAAAAAAAAGAATAAAACTGGACCTCTATTTAAATCACACACAAAAATCCAATCAAATGGATTAAAGACTTAAACATAAGACTTAAAACTATTAAACTTCTGGAATAAAACACAAAGTAGGCTCCTTTCTATTGTACTTGAAAATGATTTATTTGGGGGGTGGGGTGGGTTTGACACAAAAGTAAAGGCATCAAAAGCAAAAATTGTTGCAACTACATCAGACTAAAAAGTTTTGCACAGAAAATTACAAAATGAAAAGTCAATTTATGGTACAGAAGAAGATATTCACAAGCCAGTATATCCATTAAGGAGTGAGTATCCAACATACGTAAAGAATGTATACAACTCAATAGTAGAAAAATAACCCCCAAATGGGCCTTCTTTTTCCACAGAAGGCATACAAATGGCAAATAGACACAAGAAAAGTGCTCAACATCACTTATCATCAAGTAAATGCAAATCAGAGCCACAATGAAATTTCACCTGCCACCTGAACAAAATGACTATTAAAAGAGATAAGAAATACTGGTGAGAATGCAGAGAAAAGACAAACTTTGTACACACGATAAGGATTCAAACTTGACCAGCCACTATAGAAAAAAAAATACGGAGAATCTTCAAGAAATTAAAAATAGAAACCATATGATCCAATAGTACCACTTCTGGATATATATACAAAGGTAATGAAATCACTGTTGTGATGATGTATCTGTACTCCCATGTTCATTGACGTTATTCACAACAGCCAAACATCATCTAAGTGTTTGTCTGCCAGGCAATGAATGGACAAAGTAAAGGTGAATTCTGAGTTTTAAGCCAGTTTTTTCACTCTCCTCTTTTACTTTCATCAAGAGGCTCTTCAGTTCCTCTTCACTTCTGCTATAAGGGTGGTGTCATCTTCATATCTGAAGTTATTGATATCTCTCTCAGCAATCTTGATCCTAGCTTGTGCTTCATCCAGCCTGGCATTTCACATGGTGTACTCTGCATTTATATATATTATGCATATATATTAAATATATATATATGTGTGTGCATATATATAAATATGCATATATAGTAAATAATCAGGGTGACAATATAAAGTCCTGACGTACTCCTTTCCCACTTTGGAACCAGTCTGTTGTTCCTTGTCCAGTTCTAACTGTTGCTTCTTGACCTCCATACAGATTTTTCAGGGGGCAGGTAAGGTGGTCTGGTATTTCCATCTCTGAAAGTTACTAGTTAGATAATTGCTCAAGTACATAATAATACTTTCCCATCCATAAAAGAAAATAAGACTTTTCACAACCATATATGGAAAACTATGCCTGCTATCAACCATTTTATTGGCTAACTCATCCTGAAAATTAGTAGTTTCCATCTTTTGTTTGATATTGAAACCACCTGAGAAGATTTGAAATACTCATACTTGGGTCCTACTTTCTGAATATTATATAATTGGTCTGCTATATAGTTTGGCCAATGGATTTTAAAAGTTCTCCAAAGTGTTCCAATGTACATTGAGGATTAAGCACTTTGCTCTAAACAAATTTCATATTGATCAGCCACTGGTTATAATGAATGCATTCACTTATTTGGCTAAAAGTATCGGATTGCTTAGTCAGAACTTTTTCCTATGACTTCTTCAAAATTAGAGTACTTACAGCAAATTACAATTTGCAAACTATGTTTTATTCTTATTATTACAATTTTTAAAAATGTAAGAAAGTATGTTGTCACAATTATGTCTCAGATTTTATTCAATCTTCAGTTCTCACTGACATTTTAAGTTATTCTTTTTGGCAACTTAGTTCTTTTTGATATTACAAATTGAAAATCTAGCCTCTTCACCCACTGTATATGGAGAAAACATACGCAGTGGTTCTGGAGAATATATAATGAGGATAAAATCTGTATTATGTATATATGTTTTTTATATACATATATATATAGGCTAAACACCTAGCCTATATATAGGTACACACTGTATAATTTGTATTTGTACTGACAAAAGTTCTACAAGCCCCTTAGACTGATACTTTAGAAAATGAAAGATCTGAACACCATTAAGTTGTTTATCTTATTAGTTTATTAACATCAGAAGCTATAGCCCAATTCCTAACTGACATAATCATAATTTTCCAAAATATCCTAAACTTTTACTCTCTTTATAATAGGCTAGAGTTTTTCCTCTGCCTGATTTCAGTTTATTGTCTCATCCTTTAATAGTCCACATTTTAAAAACAAGTTCAGAAGTCTTTCCTTCAAGAATTTTCCTTGAATCTCATTAAAAAAAAATCTTCACCTTGCTTTGGAAACCACAACATTTAAAATTTTTCTACTAGGTGCTTATTATTTTCTACCTTCTGTTGTATTTCCTCTGATCATGTAATATATGTACTCTCTTACATACTTATTGAATAAACCATACTAAGTGAACTGTTTTCTCCTAATATGTCAAAACAATTTTTACCTTCACTCAATAGGTACTTGGTTTACAAGTTTTAAATCATGAATAACATTAATTTATTTGGTGTAGAAAATTATTACTTAAATCTTTGTATAAAACAAAAGCCACTCTCAATGCATGAAAAGTATTTAAAGCTTATATGCTACTATAAGCTTTACATAATTATATCAATTTACTGTTAAATATTAAGGCAACTATAGGAGATCTGCTGCCACTGAATAACTCTAAATCCAATAATTCTATTATAAACACACACTTTAAATAGCATAGTAAAAATGCCAAAAAACTTTTAGCACAGATTTCCAAAGGACTAAAATATATGTATACAAGTACATTTCATCACAGTATGAAAGTGTGTTAACAGAAACACTGAATTAATTTATTTAAAAATGTCTATATCCTTTTATCAATTGTGTAGTTCATTCAAATTTTCTCAAAAATATTCAGTGCTTATTTTGAGCTATTTTTCGTGACTAGCTTAGCTTTTTTCCATTGACTAGAATCATTTTTATTGCCACACTCTCCTTTCTGTAGCATTGAAGTTTAAAGGGATTTTTTAATAAGCCACTTAAAGTTCCTCAAATGATTCCTTTTGCATAATCTCCCAACTTTTACCCGCTTTACAGTCACTGTGGGCTTGAGTAATTCCACATATATCTCAGTCTCCATAACTTCAATGATTTCAGTTCTTTTTTATTTTTATTGTAGCATTCTTTCTCTGCTTTTAATTATTTACTTTCTTTGCTTATTTTAAAAGCATTTATAATAGATGACTTCATAATCCTTTACTTTCCTATTCAGCTACTTCCTAGAATCTTTCTAGCATTATCCATTTAGAGCCAAATTGAAACTCCTAAGACCTGTATACAAGCATACTCTAATTGTTCTTTGACATGATGTATAATATCAATTTACTGTGGTAATTTTTTAGCATTATAGCCTCACAACATCATGGAACAATTTTCTTTTTTTTTTCTTTATATATTTTATTTTATTTTTATTTATTTATTTCTTTATTGTTTTTGCCATACATTGTCATGATATCACCATGGGTTTACATATGCTTCCCCTCCGGATCTCCCCTCCCTCCTCCCTCCCCCCCTGGAAATCTCGCTGCACCAGTCCAGAGCATCAATCCTGGGCTGGCGATTGATTAGACACAAGACAATTAACATGCTTCAATGCCCTTCTCCCATATCATCCCACCCTTACCCTCATCCACAAAGTCCACGAGTCTATTCTATACACCTGCGTTCCTTTTGTTGTCTCCCATGTTGGGTTCTCCTTACTGTCTTTCAAAATTCCATATATATGCATTAATATACTGTATTGTTGTTTTTGCTTCTGGCTTACTTCACTCTGGATAATGGGCTCCAGTTTCGTCCATCTGAGTAGAATTGCTTCAAATGAATTTTTTTTTAATGCTGACTAATATTCCATTGTGTATATGTACCACAGCTTTCTTATCCATTCATCAGTTGATGGGCATCTAGGTTGTTTCCATGTCTTAGCTATTGTAAACAATGCAGCGATGAACATTGGGGTACACGTGGCTCTTTCAATTCTGGTTTCCTCGGTATATATGCCCAGCAGTGGGATTGCCGGGTCATATGGCAGGTCTATTTGCAGCTTTTTAAGGAACCTCCACACTGTTTTCCATAGTGGCTGTACTAGTTTGCATTCCAACCAATAGTGTAAGAGGGTTCCCTTTTCTCCACATCCTCTCCAGCATTTATTGCTTGTAGACTTTTGGATGGCAGCCATTCTGACTGGTGTAAAGTGGTACCTCATTGTGGTTTTGATTTGCATTTCTCTGATAATGAGTGATGTTGAGCATCTTTTCATGTGTTTGTTAGCCATTTTTATATCTTCTTTGGAGAAATGTCTGTTAAATTCTTTGGCCCACTTTTTAATTGGGTTGTTTATTTTTCTAGAATGGAGCTGCAGGAGTTGTTTGTATATTTTTGAGATTAATTGTTTGTCTGTTGCTTCATTGGCTATTATTTTCTCCCATTCTGAAGGCTGTCTTTTCACCTTGCTTATAGTTTCCTTTGTTGTGCAAAAGCTTTTAATTTTAATTAGGTCCCATTTGTTTATTCGTGTTTTTATTTCCAATATTCTGGGAGGTGGGTCATGGAGTATCCCGCTTTGGATTATAGCAGAGAGTGTTTTGCCTATGTTATCCTCTAGGAGTTTTATAGTTTCTGGTCTTATGCTTAGATCTTTGATCCATTTTGAGTTTATCTTTGTGTATGGTGTTAGAAAGTGATCTAGTTTCATTCTTTTACAAGTGGCTGTCCAGTTTTCCCAGCACCACTTGTTAAAGAG
>ML664163.1:13797755-13820645 GCA_007570785.1 Antilocapra americana | reverse complement strand
AAAGAATAAAATACTTAGGAGTATTTCTACCTAAAGAATCAAAAGACTTGTATATAGAAAACTATAGAACACTGATGAAAGAAATCAAGGAGGACACAAACAGATGGAGAAATGTACCGTGCTCATGGATTGGAAGAATCAATATAGTGAAAATGAGTATACTACCTAAAGCAATCTATAGATTCAATGCAATTCCTATCAAGCTACCAGAGGTCTTCTTCAAAGAATTAGAACAAATAATTTCTCAATTTGTATGGAAATACAAAAAACCTCGTATAGCCAAAGCAATCTTGAGAAAGAAGAATGGAACTGGCGGAATCAACCTACCTGACTTTAGGCTATACTACAAATCCACAGTCATTAAGACAGTATGGTACTGGCACAAAGACAGAAACATAGATCAATGGAACAGAATAGAAAGCCCAGAGATAAATCCACGCATCTATGGACACCTTATCTTTGACAAAGGAGGCAAGAATATACAATGGAGAAAAGACAACCTCTTTAACAAGTGGTGCTGGGAAAACTGGACAGCCACTTGTAAAAGAATGAAACTAGATCACTTTCTAACACCATACACAAAGATAAACTCAAAATGGATTAAAGATCTAAGCATAAGACCAGAAACTATAAAACTCCTAGAGGATAACATAGGCAAAACACTCTCTGCTATAATCCAAAGCGGGATACTCCATGACCCACCTCCCAGAATATTGGAAATAAAAACACGAATAAACAAATGGGACCTAATTAAAATTAAAAGCTTTTGCACAACAAAGGAAACTATAAGCAAGGTGAAAAGACAGCCTTCAGAATGGGAGAAAATAATAGCCAATGAAGCAACAGACAAACAATTAATCTCAAAAATTTACAAACAACTCCTGCAGCTCCATTCTAGAAAAATAAACAACCCAATTAAAAAGTGGGCCAAAGAACTTAACAGACATTTCTCCAAGGAAGATATAAAAATGGCTAACAAACACATGAAAAGATGCTCAACATCACTCATTATCAGAGAAATGCAAATCAAAACTACAATGAGGTACCACTTTACACCAGTCAGAATGGCTGCCATCCAAAAGTCTACAAGCAATAAATGCTGGAGAGGATGTGGAGAAAAGGGAACCCTCTTACACTGTTGGTGGGAATGCAAACTAGTACAGCCACTATGGAAAACAGTGTGGAGGTTCCTTAAAAAGCTGCAAATAGACCTGCCATATGACCCGGCAATCCCACTGCTGGGCATATACACCGAGGAAACCAGAATTGAAAGAGCCACGTGCACCCCAATGTTCATCGCTGCATTGTTTACAATAGCCAGGACATGGAAGCAACCTAGATGCCCATCAACTGACGAATGGATAAGAAAGCTGTGGTATATATACACAATGGAATATTACTCAGCATTAAAAAAAAATTCATTTGAAGCAATTCTACTCAGATGGACGAAACTGGAGCCCATTATCCAGAGTGAAGTAAGCCAGAAGCAAAAACAACAATACAGTATATTAACACATATATATGGAATTTAGAAAGACAGTAATGAGAACCCAACATGGGAGACAACAAAAGGAACGCAGATGTATAGAATAGACTTGTGGACTTTGTGGATGAGGGTAAGGGTGGGATGAGATGGGAGAAGGGCATTGAAGCATGTTAATTGTCATGTGTCTAATCAATCGCCAGCCCAGGATTGATGCTCGGGACTGGTGCAGCGAGATTTCCCGGGGGGGAGGGAGGAGGGAGGGGGGACCCGGAGGGGAAGCATATGTAAACCCATGGTGATATCATAACAATGTATGGCTAAAACAATAATAAAAAAAAAAAATTAAAAAAAAAATTAAAAAAAAAAAAAGACTGTGGACTCTAGCCCCATATTGCTAGATACTATTTATCATTTGTACATTGCCTCTCAAGCTAAAATTCTAATCATGTCATCCTACAAGTTAAAAAGAATTCATATTGTGGCATTGCTTTGGCATTACAGGAGTTTCAAATCTCTCCTATGCTTATATTCTAGCCTCAACCCATTGTGTTTCTTCTGTTTTTGAAGATCAGTATTGAGGGTGCTTTCTCTTGACTCATGTTTTATGCTTGTTCTTTCTACCTGGAATTCTCCCTTCTCTTCCAGTTCCATCTGGTTAAGGTTTATTTAACACTCAGACATAACAGAAATCACTTTCTCTGGGAAATCTCCCTTTGTACACAGTGAGTGCTTGCCTTATGTGTCTTCATGGTACTTTGAATACTGCCTTACAAAGAAGATATTTCAGTATATTTTAATTATCTCACTTCCTTTTGTCCTGATTACTAGGCTTTAAACTTTACAAAGATAAAGATCGTGTTTTACTTTTCACCTGTGATCCCCAAACTAACACTATGCCCATCACATAACAGGTGCTCTAGAAAATGTCATCATGGAAAAAAGAAAAGAAAAGGAAGATTATATTTAAATATAACCACAGCCAACATCTAAAGTTATATAAGTGATTTGAAAAGTTACATGAAAGTGCTCCATCATCTGAAAGAGGAACTGTAAAACAGTAATACAGTAAATAACAAATGCACAAATGAGGAAAATGGATGTATATAAGGGTAAGGGTAAGAAGGAACATGGTCTGCTGCTGAAACAAGCTTTCTGCTTGAGAGCTCAGGCCAGGGTCCAATAAAAGCATGGATTGTACCTTTTATGTTCTGTTTGTCTGGCCTGATTAAAAGACATCTGTCATGTATGAGTTGGCGAAAGGACATCAGCATATGCATTTTCCAAATTAGGGCAGACTGCCAGGATCAGTCCCATTTGCTTGTCCTTGCAAACATTATGTGAAACACGTACATAGACTCAGGAGTCTTCAGCCTGCTCTGAGCCAGAGACTGAGCAGAGTCCATTTGGACCTCTGTTCTGCCTTGCTGTCCATTATATGTCAGGTCTCTTTATTTTCTTTTAACATCCCTACCAACTGCAGAGTGAAAACACAAATAACCCTAGATATGCTGGTTGTCCTTTTATAATCTGCTTGCTACTTTAAAATAATTATATTCAAAGTGGAAAGATTTATCTCCAAGTATAACATAAATCTGGTAATAATTTCAAAAAAGCATTTTTTGTTAACTGGTTAACTAAAGTCAAAGTTTGTCTTCTGAGCTGTGGATCTCTTGAAGAAAATTTAATGAAAACTGAATCTGCTATAGTAAAGAAAAGAGAGTTGGCAGCTTCAATATTTCCTCCTGGATGACCAGTCCCATATCTAGCTGTTACCCTAAACATGCTGCAAATGCCAATGAGAAAAAGAAAGGAAAAGTTAAGTCCACCTGGCCATGTGTTCAGCAGTCAATGACAACCTAACTAGCCAAGAATCTCCTACTTGGTCAGAAGGAAGGTCAGATGGAAGCTAAAATTAGTTGTTCACAAAAGGAAATCTTTATTCACTAAAACCCTGTGATTTATACAATTTGACATGATATTACAGGCGATTTTGGGTTTTTTTTCCAGTTTTATTGTATATAACTGACATAGAACATCGTATAAGTTTAAGATATATAATATTATGATTTGATATATATATATGTTGCTAAATGATTACCACAATATGGTTAGTTGACACAGCCATCACCTTACATAGTTACAGTTTCATGTGTGTAGTGTGTGTGTGTGTGTGATGAGAAGTTTTAACATCATCCTTCTTAGTAACTTTCAAATTTACAGTACAGTGTTGTTGGCTCCTGTCACCATTCATTCCCATGTACGTTACAGTCCTAATATTTATTCATTTTATAACTGGAAGTTTGTACCCTTAAAATATTTTTCTTTGCCATACTAATCTTTCTTTTGGGGGGATAGAGGTGATAATTTTTGGAGCATCATTAAGTGGTCATGCAAGTTTTGTATAAATATTATAGTCATATAAAAATTAATTTCTAATCAATTTTGAGCAAGTTATGCTTATTCTCCTGGACAGTATTTTCATGACATATATCAAAACACTAGAATGAAACCACCATAAATCAAATACATTCCAAATAAATAGTTCAATTTAAATATGAAAAGAACAAGATTTTCTTGATAGATCATTAAAAAAGATACTGCCATGGCTGTTTTGGAGAACAGCCACGTGGAGACCAGGTGACACATCATTCCAGACCACATTCTTTTACTTTGAATGCGTGACCCTCAGACTCATCTTGATGTTTTTTTCTCTGAATGCTTACCTCTCACTTCATTACTGTCTTTACTGTCTTTCAAGAGAATCAAGTAGTCACATGCTAGAAAGTTGATTACATTTTACTCTTTCTTTCTTGATAATGGGGTGAGTGAGAAAGAAATGTGTTTATGAGATAGTCACACATTCTGGCAATTGGTTTGCCTTGGTTGTTCACAATGCCTTTGCCAACCACTCTGAGGACTTGTGATCTTAGGTTCATGCATAACACAGCCTCAGACCAATGGAATCACTTTAAACCATGAAAGTGTATTATCATGGGGTCAGTTATTTCTGCCCTTAAAATGCTAACATGTGAAAGCTAGAATCAATCTCCAATACAATAAGAAAGATGATGAACAAAAGCTATCCTTATAGCTGTAGCTAGTCCCAAGATCGGAGAAGGCAATGGCAACCCACTCCAGTACTCTTGCCTGGAAAATTCCATGGACGGAGGAGCCTGGTAGGCTGCAGTCCATGGGGTTGCGAAGAGTTGGACAAGACTGAGAAACTTCACTTTCCCTTCTCACTTTCATGCGTTGGAGAAAAAAATGGCAACCCACTCCAGTGTTCTTGCCTGGAGAATCCCAGGGATGGCGGAGCCTGGTGGGCTGCCATCTATGGGGTCGCACAGAATCGGACACAACTGAAGAGACTTAGCAGCAGCAGTAGCAGTCCCAAGATCATATTTTATATTCATCATTTTCCTTCAATACTATCTATTTTAAAATCCTCTTTCTCCTGGCCAGCATTCCAATGGCTTAGCTACTTTGACTGCTGGGGCGATTTATGTTTTAATCCCTGAGGTATTTCATTTCCTGTTTATCGTGTTTTATTACTCTATGGTTACTTCAGTTGTCCATCACCAGTCAGCTGCTGATCTGATGAATTTGAGTTGGTCTTTTAAAGGCTCAGAAAAAGCATTATCTTGATAAGTAAACAGTGTGGAGATGGGATACCTTGGAATGTATGTTAAACCAACAGTTATTCATATTGTTATTGCTTGTTGCCAGTAACTAGAATATATGAGCCTGGCAACCAAGAAGTAGAAATAGAAATACTCCTTCCCTCATCATTTCCATTGATCCATTTGGGGAATGTGGGATTTTCATCTAGGCAACTTAAGAGTTTGTGGGATTAGAGAATCTGGTTCCCAGAGGTAGAACACTTTCACCATAGAATACAACAAGGACTCGGTACAAGAAACACTGTAACCCCTGGTTTTCATTGTGGATTCCTCATGTTGATGGATCAGAATCCAAAAAATAAAAGGATTTTCTATCCTGGAAGAGTTAATAGCACATTCTTAATTTGATATGCTCAGGTTACTGCTATATAATCAGGATAGTGAAACTATTGTCTGGAATTCAAGAATTATTGGCAGCATTTACTTGTAATTCCATTTCTTGTGATAACAGTGAATGGGCAATTGAAGTAAACATAGAGTAATAAAAACAAGATAAACAGGAAATGAGATACCTCAGAGATTAAAGCATAAATCGCCTCACCAGCCAAGGTAGCTAAGTCATTGGAATGCTGGCCAGGAGAAAGAGGATTTTAAAATAGATAGTATTGAAGGAAAATGATGAATAACAAATATGATCTTGGGACTAGCTACAGCTATAAGAATAGCTTTTGTTCATTGTCTTTCTTATTTTATTAGAGGTTGATTCTAGCTTTCACCTGTTAGCATGAGTATTAAGTATTTGTAACAAGGACTCAATGTAGACCATATGTAGAACAGAAAAAAAAAAAAAAAAAAAGGATCCCAAGACATACAAATCAATGATGCTCCACAGTCCACCCTAGTTTATGGGAAACTGTAATAAATTTTGGAGAACGAAATGGCAACTCACTCCAGTATTCTTGTCTGGAGAATCCCAATGATGAAGGAGCCTGGTGAGCTGCGGTCTATAGCGTCGCAGAGTCAGACAGGACTGAAGTGACTTAGCAGCAGCAGCAGCAGCAGCAGTCATAGATTTTTCCCAACATCTAAATAGATTACCATCTTAAAAGCACATTTATTCTCCTGTTCTTGAGAGCTTTGTTGAACTGAGAGGTTGTTTAACAGCAACTGAGTAGAGAGCAAAGGAGAGTCAGCTTCTCAGAAGGCTTCTACCTCTTTCTTTTCTCACACTCTTCATTGGCTCATGAGTATTTTCTGGGGTCACCTCCCAGATAAATTTTCTGCACCTACCTCTTTATCTCAGGTCTTTCTTTGGGAGAACTCAGAGAGGTGGATAACAATAATCAGCTCTGTTGTAATGGACGCCTAGGGCCCCTTTCAAAGGCAGTGCATCTCTTCTCCCACTGCCCTGTAGGTTCATTGCTAAACATTCACAGCTGTACTATCTGGGAAGACTGACCACTCCAACAGACGGAGCGGGAGTTGTCTTGTCTTCACCCTGCTGCTGCTGCTGCGTATCATCAGTTGTGTCTGACTCTGTGAGACCCCACAGACGGCAGCCCACCAGGTTCCCCCGTCCCCGGGATTCTCCAGGCAAGAACACTGGAGTGGGTTGCCATTTCCTTCCCCAATGCATGAAAGTGAAAAGTGAAAGTGAAGTCGCTCAGTCGTGTCCGACTCTTGGCGACCCCATGGACTGCAGCCCACCAGGCTCCTCCGTCCATGAGATTTTCGAGGCAAGAGTACTGAAGTGGGTTGGGGGTGCCTTCTCTGTGTCCACATCCTGTACCTCAGCAAATGAACTGGCGTTGAGGTAGGACAAATTCTGTTGTGTCTTTTTTCTTGTAGAGCCTCTGTGATGTCAGCCTGAAATTAGTCTACAGAGGAGACACATGCTTAGGAGATGTGAGTTTGCTTGTTTGGTTAGCGCCTTCCCCCCTTCTCCCCATCGGCTTTATCCCTTACACTCTTCTCAGGGCACTCCCAAAAAAAGTCTCTTGAGTAGATTAAGAAGAATAAGAAGGAAAAAACAAAAACAGTATCACAGACTTTGTGTCTAGAGAAGCTGACCTAAAATACAGGTCATTTCAGCTGAGCCAGAATTTGACGTGTTTGGGCACCCCAGGCCCTAGACAGAGATTTTCTGTGTACAAAGAGGAAAATAGCTCAGAAGGAAGCAAGGTAGAAAACCTTTGTTCTGTGAGAAGGCTTATGTTTGCTATGCCACGGTGATAAACCCTAAGGGGAAGCAGTGGTCTAATCTCCAAGAGCTTTGGAGAATTCAGAAGCAGGGAACTTGTACGTATGTTCAGAAAGGTGCAAGGTTCCAGTAAGAAATGGCTTGGGTGTGCTAATACAGGACCTTGGGTATCCTGGTGGAGTTTCTGAAGTACATTTCCTTTAAAAGTAGAATTCTTTTGCATCCGTGCACAAGTAACTGGTGTTGGTTTTAATTAACCTTGTAGAGTTCTGTGAATCACGCATGAATAGGAACCATTGAACACTCCCTGTGTATATAATAGTAAACCAAATATTATATAGAAAGCCACTAGACAGAAAGAGACGTGAAGAAAGAGAACAAAGAACTTAGTAAAGTAACCTACTTGAAATCAAAGCTCAGGGCCAGAAAAAGTAATCAAGGTCAACTCAATAGATAACAGCAGGGGATCTTCCCCTGCTCTCCTCTTGCAAACATTGATTGAGTATTGAAATACCCACCTTAATTCTGATGAAAATTGGAGAAAAATGGCAATTTTTTAATTATGACCAAGCTCTAAATAGACCTTTATTTTATTCAAATGTTTATGATCATGAGATGTATTCTTCTGATAGCATAATTAATTCATAATGTAAATAGACACCAAATTGAGATTTAAATGTAAATAAAATCAAACCAAGCTAAAGAAGGCAACATCTATTATTTTTAGGCTGGTGATGGCAAGGTATAGCAAACACAAAAAGTGAGAGTAAATGATAGTAAACTTTGGACAGTATTTATAATAAATGTTTTCAGATATGTCTGCTTTAATGATCAAATAGCTATATGTCTAGAAAGCAAACATTAGAGTCTGAATAAACAACATTCAAGGAGAAAAAATAAATATTTTACATTTATGTTGTGATTTGTTATTTAAAATTTATTTTTTCAATATAATTGATTGAATCCTCACTATATTAATAGATGAAATAAAGGCAGTTATTTACTTTTTTAAGCTGAGAAACTGGGCTTTAGTTAAGAATAGGATAATTATAATTTTTAATTGTCAAATTCATCTTTTTATCAATCTCCATTGATATTTCCAAAATATTATATCTCTTGCTCTTTTGTCATATTGCTTTGTGTTGGTAGTAAATTGCTTGGACAAACTGTACAGTATAGAATGACTGTTTCTCAAATAAATTGTCAGAGTATACTAAAGGAGACTACAATATCCAACACAAATATAGTACATTTTGTTTTCCTTTGTGATTTAAACTTTTGTTGTTTTGGGCATAACTCTGTGGGAAGCTTGGTTTTCAAAATAAAGGCTATTATTAAGTTCTTATAATTAGCTAAAATTATATAAAGACATATAAATCAGAAGCAATTTTTGGAGTATAGTTGATTTACAACATTATCTTAAGTTTCAGGTGTACAACAAAGTGAATCAGTTGTACATATACACGAATGCACTCTTTTTTATTTTCCTGTAAAAGCCATTACAGAGTATTGAGCAGAGTTCCTTGTGTTATACAGAAGGTCCTTATTAATTATGTATTTTATGTGCAATAGCATGTATACGTCAACCCCAGTCTCCTAATTTATTTCTTCCCAACTTGCCGCCTGGTAACCATAAGTTTGTTTTCTGTATCTGTATCTTTGTTTCTGCTTTGTAGTTAACGTTATCTGTAAACTTTTCTTAGATACCATGCATGTGTAAGTGATATCCGCTGATATTTATCTTTGTCTGAGCTACTTCACTCAGTATGACAATCTCTAGCTTGATCCATTTTGTTGCCAATGGCATTATATATATTATTTATAGCTGAGTAATATTCCATCATATCTCTGTAACACATCTTCTTTATTCATTCCTCTGTTAATGGCCATTTAGGTTGCTTCCCTGTCCTGACTATTGTAAATAGTTCTAAAATGAACATTGGGATTCCTGTTTTGTTTTTTTTTTTAATTATGATTTTCTCCTGATATATGCCCAGGAGTGGGACTGCTGAATCATATGGTAGATTTATTTTTATATTTTTTAGGAATCTCCATAGTGTTCTCCAAAGTGGCTGTACCAGTTTACATTCCCACCAACAATGTAGGAGGGGTCCCTTTTATTCACACACTCTCCAGCATTTATCGTTTGTAGATTTTTTTGATAATGACCATTCTAACTATTGTGAGGTGGTATCTTCATTGTAGTTTTGATTTACATTTCTCTAATAATTATTGACATTGAGCATCTTTTCCTGTGCATTTAACAATCTGTACATCTTTTCTGGAAAAATGTCTATTTAAGTCTTCTGTATATATTTTTTTTATTGGGTTGTTTGCTTTTTTGATGTTGAACCACATGAACAGTTTGTATATTTTAGAAATTAATCCCTTCTTGGTTGCTTCATTTGAAGATATTTTCTTTCATTCCAAATGTTGTCCTTCCATTATGTTTATGATTTACTTTGCAGTGCAAGAGCTTTTAAGTTTAATTAGGTCCCATTTGTTTACTTTTGTTTTTGTTTTCATTACTCTAGGAGGTGGATTGTAAAAGGTCTTGCTGCAGTTGATATCAGAGAGTGTTCTGCCTACCTTTTCCTCTAAGAATTTTATAATGTCTGGCCTTACATTTAGGTATTTAATCCATTTTGAGTTTATTTTTGTATATGGTGTTAGATGTTCTATTGTCATTCTTTTACATGTAGCTGCCCAGTTTTCCCAGCACCACTTATTGAAGCAACTGTCTGTTTTTCCATTGTATATTCTTGCCTCCTTTATTATACATTAGGTGATCATAGGTGTGCGGGTTTTATCTCTGGGCCTTCTATCCTGTTCCACTGATCTATATTCTGTTTTTGTGCCAATATCATATTGTTTTGATGACTGTACCTTTGGAATATAGTCTGAAGTCAGGGAGCCCGACTCCTCCAGCTCTGTTTTTCTTTCTCAAAATTGCTTTAGCTGTTCATGTTCTTTTATGTTTCCATAAAAATTGTAAAATATTTTGTTCCAATTTTGTGAAAAATGCCATTGGTAATTTGATAGGGATTGCATTGAATCTGTAGATTGCTTTGGGTAGTACAGTCATTTTTACAATATTGTTCCTTCCAGTCTAAGAACATGGTGTATCTCTCCATCTGTTTGTGTCATCTTTGATTCCATTTATTAACATCTTGCAGTTTTCAGAGTACAGATTTTTGTCTGAGGTAGGCTTATTTGTATGTATTTTATTCTTTATGATGCTATAGTAAAAGGGATTGTTTCCTAAATTCATTATTTACTGATATATTTTTGCAGAAAGATGATGTTTATAAGATGCTTTTTGAATTACAGCTCATTTATATTTTACTTATCTGACAGTGTTTAAGGCAGTAATATCTTAATCTTCTAAAATTACTTTATTGATTGTATTTTACCTAATGCTAACATTTAGTTCAATAATAGTAACAGAAATAATAGCATATATTATAATAATAACTAAGTGGAATAAAAAATAATTACAATTCTATGCTTCATCAAACTTTAGGAAAAGGAGTGTTAAAAGATCAAGGTGATTTTCTACATTGATTGGGAAGTTTTAATGGTTTGTAAATATTAAAGTTTCAGAACTGCAGTTCATGAATTTGCTGTATAGCAGTTTCCTGTGTGACAGAAGCACAATGTTTGATGGACTGGTTAAATCACTTCACTCACCACTGAACTGAAACTAAGAAGAAACAGCTGTATGTTACAAAGTGACACAACTCAAACACTGCAGGAATAGAAATGAAGATGATTCATCATATCATGACCAAAAAGTGAGTTTGTACAATATAATTATCTTAATTGGTGTTAGTTAAAAATGAGGCCTAAATTTCCCAATTGTATTAAATTGCTACTAGCTAATTATGAAAAAGTGCAGAGAAATTTTAACCCCAACAAACATGACTGCACCTGCAGCTCTCCTTCTATAAATTCACTATAAATTCACTATATAGGATATACTATAGGTCTATCCTTTAGGAAAGAAATGATATAGTAACTTTGTTATTTGGCATGTGAATATGTTAGTGTTTTGAAGCAGATTTTCCTTCTGTATACCACAACTTATTTCTTATATGCTGTTACATGCACTGATATCAAAGTGCTTTATATACTTAAAAGTTCCTGGAAGCTATTAGGTTAAGACTGTTATACAACTACAGTATTTTAGCCCCAAATCAATAAAACATCTTTATATTTAAAGCAATTTAAGTTTGTCCTACCATGATTTCTTCTTTTTCTCATTCCTGTTGCCACTTTAAAACCCTTTGGTTTGAGATAGTTTCAGATTTAAAGGAGAATTTGCACAAAATGCATGAAGAACTTTTATAAAATCTTCATTAAGATTTCTTTAGCATTTTATAGTATTTGCTTTATCATTTTCTCTCAATATATCCATGTATATTATTGTTTGATCAGTTGTTTGAGAATAAGTTGATACCACCTTTTCCAAAATAAATGTTTCCACTTACTTACCCAAAACAGGGACAATTTCTTATATAACCATGATACAATTATCAAAGCCAGAAAACTAGTATTGATAAAATATTATTATCTAGTTATTGAGACATTATTTAGATGTCACAAACTGTTCCAATATTATTATCCTTTGCAAAATGATTTTTTTTCCCCCTAGTCCAGGATTGAATCCAGTGTAACACACTGCATTTAATTGTTATATCTCTTTAGTTTGCTCTAATCTGGCATGTTTTCTCAGATTTTGTCTTTCAAAAACTTGACATCTTTGAAAATTATAGACCAATTATTTTAAAGAATTGTGGTGGTGGTGGTAGTTTGGTCACCTCAAATTAAAGAATTATAGGTGAATTATTTTGTAAAATGTCCCTCAATTTGGCCTTGTCTGATGTACACTTATGATTAGGTTCAGGTTATTCAGTTTGGAAGAAATATCACAAAAGTGATGATGCTCTCCTATTCTTAGTGCGACATAGCAGGTAATGATAATTTGGCATTTTTAAATAGGTTAGCTTAAAGATGATTTTACTTTTGCTATAATTCTTGTACCAGTATTATTCTTCACAGGATATAGAGGAAAATCCCATGGACAGAGGAGCTTGGCAGGAGACAGTCCATGGGGTTGCAAGAGTTGGACAGAACTTAGCGACTAAACCACCACCACCACTACTGTGTGATTACACTTGTTACTTATTGGGAATCCAGGACTTTTATGTTCTTTGATAGAATGGATACTATATTTACGGTTTTTCCTTTAGACACTTTTATCTTTTTTATTATTCCAGATGCTTATTTGAAATCATTTTTTATTAGTTGTTATTGTCTCTCTCTCAGACTTTTTTGATTTATTATTGAACTGGGCCTTACCAAGTGCTTCTGTTTTGTCTGCAATCATTAATATGTAGAACTACACTGAAAGCAATAAAAAAAGAAACAAACCTCCTACACAGCTTCACTTTCTCTTGACCCCTTTCCCATTTGTTTTCTGGATATGATTTCCCTTCTTAAAGATAACAAGACCTAAATCTCTTATTCAGTAGACCAGTTGCTGAGAAACGCATAGTATTTATTTATAAAACTTGTGGAATATCAGAATAAATTTCAGATAACCTAAAATCTCAGAAAATATTTCCCAAGAATCTTTATTTCTTTGGAATGCAGTTGCTTTACATTGCTATGTCAGTTTCTACTGTACAGCAAAGTGAATCAGCCATGTGTATACATATATACCCTCTTTTTTTTTTTCTTTCTTTCTAATTTAGGTCACTACAGAGCACTGAGTAAAATTTCCTCTTTTGTATAATAGGTTCTCATTAGTTACCTATTTTATTCATAGTAGTGTATATGTGTCAATCCTAATCTCCCAATTCATTCCACACCCTGCTTCCTCCTTGGTATCTATATGTTTGTTCTTTATGTCTATGTCTCTATTTCTGCTTAGCAAGCAAGATCATCTTTACCATTTTTTCCTAGATTCCACATATATGTGTTAATAATATACAATATTTGTTTTTCACTTTCTGACTTACTTTACTCTCTATTACAGTCTCTAGGTCCATCCATGTCTGCAAAAGACACAAATCCAGTGATTTTTATGACTGAGTAATGTTCCATTATATATAGGTACCACATCTTCTTTATTCATTCCTCTGTTGATGGACATTTAAGTTGCATCCATATCCTAGTTACTGTTAATAGTGCTCCAGTGAACGTTGGAGTGTGTGTATCTTTCTGAATTATGGTTTTCTCTGAGTTTTACCCAGAAGTGAAATTGCTGGGTAAATTGGAAGTTATATTGTTGGTGACTTAAAGAACTACCCTACTGTTTTTCATAGTGGCTGTACCCAAAAATCTATCTTAAATGTGTTTTCCTTGAAATGTATGTATGGTAAAATATTGTATCCAATTGAATAATTTATAGGTTGGTAGGGAGTTTTATCATTGAGTCATATACAGATTACTCATTTGATGCCTTAGGAAGCATCCCTACAAACAAAGCTAGTAGAGGTGATGGAATTCCAGATGAGCTATTTCAAATCCTAAAAGATGATGCTATGAAAGTGCTGCACTAAAAAAAGAAAGAAAGAAAGAAAGAAAGCGCTGCACTAAATACGCCAGCAAATTTGAAAAACTCAGCCATGGCCACAGGACTGGAAAAGGTCAATTTTCATTCCAGTCCCAAAGAAAGGCAATGCCAAAGAATGCTCAAACTACCACACAATTGCACTCATCTCACATGCTAGTAAAGTAATGATCAAAATTCTTGAAGCCAGGCTTCAACAGCAGGTGAACTAAGAACTTCCAGATATACAAGCTGGATTTAGAAAAGGCAGAGGAACAAGAGATGAAATTGCCAGCATCCGTTGGATCATCAAAAAATTATGAGTTTCAGAAAAAAACATCTACTTCTGCTTCATAGACTATGCCAAAACCTTTGACTGTGTGAATCAGAATAAACTGTGGAAAATTCTCAAAGAGATGGTAATACCATACCACTTGACATGCCTCTTGAGAAATCTGTATGCAGGTAAAGAAGCAATAGTTAGAACCAGACATGGAACAACAGACTGGTTCCAAACTGGGAAAGGAGTATGTCAAGCCTATATATTATGTGAAACACTGGGCTGGATGAAGCACAAGCTGGAATCAAGATTGCTGGCAGAAATATCAATATCCTCAGATATGCAGATGACACCGCCCTTATGGCAGAAAATGAACAGGAACTGAACAGCCTTTGGATGAAAGTGAAAGAGGAGAGTGAAAAAGTTGGGTTAAAGCTCAACATTCAGAAAACTAAGGTCATGGCTTTCGGTTCCATCACTTCATGGCAAATGCAGGGGAAATAATGGAAACAGTGACAGACTTTATTTTGGGTGGCTCCAAATTCACTGCAAATGGTGACTGCAATCATGAAATTGAAAGATGCTTGCTCCTTGGAAGGAAAGCTGTGACCAACATAGACAGCATATTAAAAACCAGAGACATTACTTTGCCAACAAAGGTCCATCTAGTCAAAGCTATGGTTTTTCCAGTAGTCATGTATGGATGTGAGAGTTGAACTATAAAGAAACCTGAGAACCAAAGAATTGATGCTTTGAACTGTGATGTTGGAGAAGACTCTTGATAGTCCCTTGTACGGCATGGAGATCCACCCAGTCCATACTGAGAAAATCAATCCTGAATATTCATTGGAAGGACTGATGCTGAAGCTGAAGCACCAATACTTGGCCACTTATGCAAAGAACTGACTCATTGGAAAAGACCCTGATGCTGGGAAAGATTGAAGGTGGGAGAAGAATGAGATGGCAGCGGATGAGATGGTTGAATGGCATCACTGACTCAGTGGACATGAGTTTGAGTAAACTCTGGGAACTGGTGATGGATGGGGAAGCCTGGTATGCTGCAGTCCATGGGGTTGCAAAGAATTGGACATGAGTGATTGAACTGAGTGAACTGAACTGAATTGAGTTGATGAAAGTGAAGTGTGTTCAAGAATGTCATTTATCTTTCATCTACAAGAAATCAAATCACAGTCCTGCTGAAGTGTAGTTGATATTTGAGATTACCACCACCAATGTTCTTTTAATTACTTCCTTCCTACTGGGTAGCTGCAGGCCATATTCATTTTAGATGATGACAAATATGTGACTTGCTAAACTTTAGATCTAAGTAAATGATCCAAGACTATCTCTGTGTTTAAGATAGTTCCTTCTGCTCTTTAATCTCATCATTTAAATTCCCTAAGGCAAATGAATATTAACAAATATTTTTCATTTTAATTGTGTTCTGTAAGAGTTGTTTCAGTAACTATCCAATATAAAATAAGCAGTATCAATTTGAGAGTATATATCTCATGACATACACTAGTTTTCAGGGGGAACTTGGTAACTCACCAAACAGTCTTGAGAATAAAAGTGTAGCTGCTATTATGTAGAATTTCTAAAATACATCATACTCTTCTTCTTCATTAAAAATCAATTCAGCTTTATTCTACACTCCAAGGTTTAGGAAATCCTCCTCTTTCTTTTTCTTTCTCCTTGGAGATAATTGACCTGATGTGTATAAGACACACTCTTGTTAATTGTGTCAAGGGCTTGAAATAATTGAAAGAGTATAATTCCTATAAAAAATGATTTTACATTTTAGTGACTCAGTTGCTTACACTTGGTATTTCATGCCTAATGTGTCCCCCTCAGATCCTCTTAACCAGCTAGAACATCTGTCTCTTAGCTCTTGTGAGGCTTGTGCTTAGCAGACCTCTTCTCCAGAAATTTGCTTTCAGACAAATAGCACCCACTTCAGCAGGAGTTCTATGTCACCCTACCCTACCCTCATTTTGAGGGCACACGTTGGCCAGTAACTTATTGGAGTAAGGGTTCAATGAAACTTGTTGCAAGGTTACCATTGACTTTTTGATATAGTTTGTGTTCTACAACTTCTGTATGGGCTCAAACTAATGGTAATCCATAGCTGAGATGACATTATTACTTAAACTTTGTCTCCAGACTTTTTATTGTATAATTCCCCTGCCACTCATCTTAATAAGCCACATGAAAAAAAAATTCTCTATCTTAGATTCTTCTTCTGGGAAACTTGACCTAAGACAGTGCATACCAGGAGTCATCCTAGGAAATAACCCCCAAGAATGTGACTCTAGATGGCAATGAGAATCTCATCACTGCTTTTACATGGAGCATTCACAATCCTTGGAATGCTCAAGTATAATTGATAAAATCTCATCTGTGATGGACTAGAATAGGATAAAGTGAAAAGAGGATGCACTGACAATTCAGTGTCTCAGGTTTTTGAGAAATATGAGAGAGATATAACAATGATATAAATACATGTATGGCAATTGCTAAGTGCCAATGATTAATCTGAGAGAGTGATGGTGTCTCAGCTCCATTAATCAACAATTTAAAGTAATTAATATATGTCAGAATTCCTCCTTTGCAGTTTTTAAAGAGACACTATCTCCTGCAGCTAGAGGGTGAACATAGCTTGGTATCAGAATTACTGCGTAATTATAAATGTGGTAGAAATTAGAAGATGTCTGTATTCTCAGCCTGGATGCATCCTGTATGCCAGAGACAACACCATGAGAGGAAAGGAGGATGGTATGAGATTTGGGATGGAAATCCTTAAATGCTTAAGTGCCCATTGGAAGATAATTACAATGCTTTGCTTAAAGATTAGGAAGATGTCTTAACTGATGTAATTTATTGGCAAAACAATTGTTCCTTTCTTTAGGATCTGCCCACCTTCTCTCCTTGGTAGAAGACCAATAACTAGGGTAAATCTTAACATGACCAAACTGGGGGTCAGTATTTTAAGGGTGCTGAATTAAATCTGTGTGTATTTACTTTAAACTGAATACTTTTTTAAATATCTGAGTCCTTTTTTGAACTTGAGATTTAATGCTCTAGAAAGAATCTTTAGAATCAATTCTGATACACTGCTGGGATGCCTCTGGAAGTTAAGAAAATAGAAATGGCCCACATTAAACAAAATGAGGCTTGCAGAAGAAGATGCAGGAGAGAATGGAGGAAGGGGGGAAAAAAAGCCTTAGAGAAATAAATATGCTAAAATGTGAGACACAAGAAACCATCTGCTATGGCTGTTCCTATGCATAATTGGTTAAAACTGCATTTGCAATGACTCAGCAAAGGCCCAGTTAAGGGGAGCACTGATATCATAGGGAAGATTAGTAATGGGTATTTTCTGTAAAATGATGCTGAAAGTAGGAGATACTGTTGTAGAATTGGGCTCCTATTTATAATTGGGCAGAGTATGGTCTGCCCCATACTGTGGTTGGCAATACTTCACTTGTAAAGGAAAGTTGGGCATGATTTCTTTTATGAACCACAAAGCTATAAGGACATGTCTCACCTATAGAATCCTGCATAATGTCACCTTTATCCCTTGGAGCTACTTAATGGTAGAGAAGTGAGGTGGAGAGCACATGACTGTGGGATCTTCTGGTTTTGTCATAGACTATATTCTGCAGATGCTGCTTTCCTGGTAATAGCATAGTTAGTAGTGCTACTGGGACTCCAGCATGGAGATGATCCTTTGCAAAGATGGTGAGCTGTGAGGGAATAAATGTGGAAAACGATGCACTGAATGCTTCAATATTTTGGCATTTGAGGTATACAGAAGGAATTATAAAGACTTTGCAATTGGATGTTCATAGTTCAGGGCTT
This sequence comes from Antilocapra americana, assembly GCA_007570785.1. Lineage (NCBI taxonomy): Eukaryota > Metazoa > Chordata > Mammalia > Artiodactyla > Antilocapridae > Antilocapra > Antilocapra americana. The sequence continues at coordinate 13,802,642 of ML664163.1, read as the reverse complement.
TTGATATATTGAAAGGAGAAAATGACCAGCTCAGGTCAGTCAATTACTGATCCCTTCTTATCATTTTAGACTCTGATTTCATGTCATTTCTTTAAAGATAACTCTTTGACCTACAAAATAGCCATGGAGATTCATCTCTCAGCTCTGACCTCAAGAGCTCATAGGGAACACAGCTAAATGACAGTCTCTAGCTATGGTATATTCTATTCACTGTGTGTTCCTCAATACATTCTACTCGAAGACTACTTCCAACCAATGACTGAGTATAGTGAATGAATTATAACTCAACTATTCTTGCTTGGGATAAGATTCTCTTGATGGCACACATTAAGCTACTTGACTCGAAACTGCAAAAACTCAAGAATATTTATGCAAGAAATATTTTGTATGTATCTGTAACTTTAATTTCTCCATCAGATAAAAAGAAAAATATGTATTTTTATATAAAATGTATTTTTTTTTGAAATTCACTATTTCTCTTTAACATTATCTGATTCACATTGTATAGCCTATCAAGTAAACCTGTTTAGACAAACCATTTGATCTCATGAAATGTTCAACAATGACATGAGGATAGAAGAGGGGATGAGTTCTACGTTTCATCAGTACGATGTCCTGATGCGAATAGATGATTTCTCTGTATAAATTGAAAATGATGGCCAAATGGTTTGAGAGATTGAGAAAAAGAAGTATGTACTTGGCTATGTTAGATTCAAACTAAGCAGGGAAAGACATCCAGATGATCATATTTGCCAAATCTATTTGTCCAGTTAATCAAATTAGTGGAATTGAAAAGATTTGAAATAGGCTTTCTAACATATTGTGAAAATGGAAGTGGTAAGTTCTCAGTTGTGTCCAACTCTTTGTGAGTCCATGGACTGTAGCCCACCAGGTAACTGCCATGGAATTCTCCAGGTAAGAATACTGGAGTGGGCAGCCAGTCACTTCTACAGGGGATCATCTCAACCTATGGATCAAACCCAGGTGTCCTGCATTGCAGGCAGATTCTTTACCATCTGAGCCACTGAAAATTATAGTAGTGTTTATATATCTGCCCAAAAAGGAGATACCAGAAACATTAAGATTTTTTCAGAAATGGCCAAAGCCATCATTTTGACAAAAATGTTTTTCTGAAATGTACTAAATGTATAATGATAACTATATCTTGTATAACAAAAAAACCTATGGCTGATTCATGTTGATGTTTGACAGAAAACAACCAAATTCTGTAAAGCAGTTATCCTTTAATTAAAAAATAAATTATGAAATTAAAAAATTGTAAAATTTTAAAAAATAGATTGAATATCAGAGTGTACAAGGATAAAAGGAGAAGTAATACCTGAAAAGCAGATCCAAAGGACTTATCCAGAAGGTACCTCAAGAAGTCAGAGAAACAAAATAGGAGGCAGGAGTCATGGCAAGTAGAATAAAAGTCTATAGCAAGTTTAATCAAAATTTCACAAGGCAATAATGTAGCAATTTAAATTTGAAAACAAAATTCTACTCAATAAGGAAATGGCTCAAAATGTATGGAACTGTTGAATTCCAAAAACCAACATCCAAGGACCCCTCACTTATAAGTAAAAAGAAATTCATATTAGGAAGTATTACAGAAAAAGTAAAGGGTAGGGTAGTTAAGAGACAGCAGGAAAGACAGAGAACATCTGTTGGAATAAAAGCTCATGGATGAATTCAAACAAGGTAGCTAGAAGACAGTGGAATATTATCAACAAATATGCTATAAAAAATGAACAATCCACCTGAGATTCTATATCTGGAATCCCTAACATTCAAGAATAAGAGAAAATTTTTATATATGGAGTCCCCAGTCATCAAGAATATTTGGAAAATAAAGCTATTCTCAGCCAAATAAAAACTGAAAGAGTTTAACACCCATTTATCTTACCATAGACAATTCCAGAGTTTATAATTCAGATATGAGGAAATACCAGGATTCCAGGTAGAAGGGTTGAAGGCAAAAATTCAAGAGCAAAAAACACTGGGAAATAAGTGTTAGGAAAGATGAAACAGGATATATGGTCAAATGATATTTTTTATGTTTTTATTTAAGGTAAGAGATATCAAATTATATATGAGTACTAATAAAAAGGATTGAGTACTGGGGAAGACAACAAAACTGATGAAATATGAATTAAGAGTTTTATGCAATTATGATCCAAAAAGACAAGCAAAGGGTTTGTATGTTTTAAAAGTGGAAAGTATATTGTCTGCTTTAAAAGTGGGAAGATGATCAAGTTATATAAACTGATGAATTATCTTTTCTTTTTCCTCCTTCTTCCTTTCTACCTTTTTTCCTTTCTTTCTTTCCAATGTGTGAGGTAAGGTCAGGAGTTCAAAATAGGAGAAAGGGAATTTGTGGTTTGAGTGGGGTGAACAAAGTGGTATAAGAGGAGAAGTGAGGATTTTCTTGAGAAGAAAGTAAGGTTAGCAAACTGCTGATAATCCTCTTCTTTCTTTCCTGCCCTCTCTGTCCATTACTCTCATGGATTTCTTGAAAATACTCTTCCTTTAATTTTCAGGAGTTATATCTTCTTGGGGCTTCCCTGATAGCTCAGTTGGTAAAGAATCTGCCTGCAATGCAGGAGACCCTGGTTAGATTCCTGGGTTGGGAAGATCCCATGGAGAAGGGATAGGCTACCCACTCCAGTGTTCTTGGGCTTCCCTGTGGCTGAGCTGGTAAAGAATCTGCCTGAAATGTGGGAGACCTGGTTTCAATCCCTGGGTTGGGAAGATCCCCTGGAGAAGGTAAAGGTTACCCACTATAGTATTCTGGACAGGAGAATTCCATGGACTAGTCCATGGGGTCAAAAAGAGAAACATCTTCTTGCACTGGTAGTCTTTCCATGTTTATCTTCAGGTCAGATCTGTGTTGTGACATTTAGACTAAGCTTCAAATTAATACGTTATTGCCTTCGTTGAAACTGTTCTGCAGTGATACCAAATTATCTAAGCCAAGCTCCTTTCCATAGTGTGTCCCTCAAATGCAGCAGATGCTACTTTTCTTCCGCTTCCCTTTGCTTAAGTTGTCTCTCTTGCCTGGGATCTCTAATTCTGCACAACTCCCACTTTCCATTTCTCACCAGTGACTACTTGGTCAAAGGACTTAAGATTTAATAGATGCATCGCTTATGCTGTGCTCTGCTCAGGCATGTCTGACTCTGCAACCCCACGGACTGTAGCCCACCAGGCTCCTCTGTTCATGGAACTCTCCAGGCAAAAACACTGGAGTGGATTTCCATGTCCTTCTCTAGGGGATCTTCCCAACCCAGGGATCGAACCCAGGTCTCCTGCATTCCAGGAAGATTCTTCTTTTTTTTTTTTTTGAATTCATTTTATTTTATTTTATTTTTAAATTTTCTTTACATTATCGTGTTGGTTTTGCCATACATTGACCTGAATCTGCCATGGGTATACATGTGTTACCCTTCCAGAACTCTGCTGCTACCTCCCTCCCAATTCCTTCTCTGTGGGTCATCCCAGTGCACCAGCCCCGAGCATCAAACCTGGGCTGGTGATTGATTTCACATGTGATAATTTACATGTTTCAATGCCATTCTCCCATATCATCCCACCCTTGCCCTCTCCCATAGAGTCCAAAAGACTGTTCTATACATCTGTGTTTCTTTTGCTGTTTCGTATACAGGGCTGCCATTACCATCTTTCTTAATTCCATATATATGTGTGAGTATACTGTATTTTTGTTTTTCCTTCTGGCTTACTTCACTCTGTATACTAGGCTCCAGTTTCGTCCACCTCAGTAGAACTGATTCAAATGTATTCTTTTTAATGGCTGAGTAATACTCCATTGTGTATATGTACCACTGCTTCCTCATCCATTCGTCTGCTGGTGGACATCTAGGTTGCTTCCATGTCCTGGCTATTGTAAACAATACAGCGATGAACATTGGGGTACACGTGTCTCTTTCAATTCTAGTTTCCCCGGTGTGTATGCCCAGCAGTGGGATGGCTTGGTCATATGGCAGTTCTATTTCCAGTTTTTTAAGGAATCTCCACCCTGTTCTCCATAGTGGCTGTACTAGTTTGCATTCCCACCAACAGTGTGAGAGGATTCCCTTTTCTCCACATCCTCTCCAGCATGTATTGCTTGTAGACCTTTGGATTGCAGCCATTCTGGCTGGTGTAAAGTGGTACCTCATTGTGGTTTTGATTTGCATTTCTCTGAAAATGAGTGATGTTGAGCATCTTTTCATGTGTTTGTTAGCCATTTTTATGTCTTCTTTGGAGAAATGTCTGTTAAGTTCTTTGGCCCACTTTTTGATTGAGTTGTTTATTTTTCTGGAATGGAGCTGCAGAAGTTGCTTGTATATTTTTGAGATTAATTGTTTGACTGTTGCTTCGTTTGATATTATTTTCTCCCATTCTATAGGCTGCCTTTTTACCTTGTTTTTAGTTTCTTTTGTTGTGCAAAGCTTTTAATTTTAATTAGGTCACATTTGTTTATTTTTGCTTTTATTTCCAATATTCTCGGAGGTGGGTCATAGAGGATACTGCTTTGGTTTATGTCAGAGAGTGTTTTGCCTATGATTTCCTCTAGGAGAAAATTACTAGAGCTAATCAGTGAATATAGTAAAGTTGCAGGATATAAAATCAACACACAGAAATCCCTTGCATTCCTATACATGACAATGAGAAAACAGAAAGAGAAATTAAGGAAACAATTCCATTCACCATCGAAACAAAAAGAATAAAATACTTTAGATTATATCTACCTAAAGAAACAAAAGACTTACATATAGGAAACTATAAAACACGGATGGAAGAAATCAAAGAGGACACAAATAGATGGAGAAATATACCATGTTCATGGATTGGAAGAATCAATACAGTGAAAATGAGTATACTACC
>ML664163.1:13768516-13794983 GCA_007570785.1 Antilocapra americana | reverse complement strand
CACCATGGGTTTACATATGCTTCCCCTCCAGGTCCCCCCTCCCTCCTCCCTCCCCCCCAGGAAATCTCGCTGCACCAGTCCCGAGCATCGATCCTGGGCTGGCGATTGATTAGACACATGACAATTAACATGTTTCAATGCCCTTCTCCCATCTCATCCCACCCTTACCCTCATCCACAAAGTCCACAAGTCTATTCTATACATCTGCGTTCCTTTTGTTGTCTCCCATGTTGGGTTCTCATTACTGTCTTTCTAAATTCCATGTATATGTGTTAATATACTGTATTGTTGTTTTTGCTTCTGGCTTACTTCACTCTGGATAATGGGCTCCAGTTTCGTCCATCTGAGTAGAATTGCTTCAAATGAATTTTTTTTTAATGCTGAGTAATATTCCATTGTGTATATATACCACAGCTTTCTTATCCATTTGTCAGTTGATGGGCATCTAGGTTGCTTCCATGTCCTGGCTATTGTAAACAATGCAGCGATGAACATTGGGGTGCACGTGGCTCTTTCAATTCTGGTTTCCTCGGTGTATATGCCCAGCAGTGGGATTGCCGGGTCATATGGCAGGTCTATTTGCAGCTTTTTAAGGAACCTCCACACTGTTTTCCATAGTGGCTGTACTAGTTTGCATTCCCACCAACAGTGTAAGAGGGTTCCCTTTTCTCCACATCCTCTCCAGCATTTATTGCTTGTAGACTTTTGGATGGCAGCCATTCTGACTGGTGTAAAGTGGTACCTCATTGTGGTTTTGATTTGCATTTCTCTGATAATGAGTGATGTTGAGCATCTTTTCATGTGTTTGTTAGCCATTTTTATATCTTCCTTGGAGAAATGTCTGTTAAGTTCTTTGGCCCACTTTTTAATTGGGTTGTTTATTTTTCTAGAATGGAGCTGCAGGAGTTGTTTGTAAATTTTTGAGATTAATTGTTTGTCTGTTGCTTCATTGGCTATTATTTTCTCCCATTCTGAAGGCTGTCTTTTCACCTTGCTTATAGTTTCCTTTGTTGTGCAAAAGCTTTTAATTTTAATTAGGTCCCATTTGTTTATTCCACAGTCTTAACACTCATTACAGTGCAAAATTTCAGTTTACTTGGCTGAAATCTTAATGAAAGTCTTAATGTAACGTACCTCATAGGACTGTTTTGAAGATTTCATTAGTAAATACATGTAGAAAACTTAAAATATATTTTGTAAATAGTAAACACTAAATAAATGATTACTTTATTTCCATTATTATTATTATTTAGTACAAGACCATTACTTTGGTTGCACTGTAGAAGGTGTATCAAAGATGTATGGTATGAATGGACAGGAAAAAAATGAAAGAAATTATTATAGTAGTCCAGCAATAAATGATTTGTTGTTGTTATTTAGTCACTAAATCATGTCTGATTCTTTGTGACCCCACCAACTGCAGCATGCCATGCTCCCCTGTCTTCCACTATCTGCTAGAGTTTGTTCAAACTCATGTCCACTAAATTAGAACATAGGGAGAGGGGAGTGGATGGAAGAAGATAGATTTCAGAGGCTTGGTAATATAGAATAAACAATTCTCAGTGGCTGACTAGATGTAAGGGTGAGGTAAAAGAGGTTATGGATGACAGAGGTAACAAGGGACATTTTGGAAACACAGAGTGTCTGAAATTGGCAGCACTGAACATCTACAATATACAGAAACTTCTGCTAACTAACTGAAAAATGGCAAGAAAACCAATAGCAACACTAACAGGAACATGCAGTTTAAATATGTGACACACCACTTCACACTATTAAAATATCAAATTCTGGAAAGTTGGGGAAAAAACAAAAGAAATATGGGGCACCAGAGCATTTTGCCCCATCTTTCAAATTTTGAAATGAGATGACAATAAAAATCAGACTGTCTATAGGTATAGAGCCCAATAAAATTTGGACATACATGAAGGACATATATGGCTATGTTCTTTATAACATTAGCTTTTGGAGGGGAAAATTAAGCATTAATATTTACACTAATAGATTAATTACACTATTATATATATACTCTGCTATTGTCTCTGCCTCTGAGAACCATTCAGAGCTGCTGCTGGACCATCACCCATACGGCACTGAGGCAGGACCCGGGGTGGTAGAGAGGCCGCTTGAGAGTGTGTGGCCCATCATGAAAGCCTGTGCTGTGCATCCCACAGCGGAGGGGTAGGCCAGAGGCTCCAGACCCCAGGGACAATGGCTGGCAGCCACCTCAGCATCAGGGCCATGGGAGGAGCAGTTGAAGTAGGACTTCCTGGGCGGTGGGGACTCCCATGTGCTCTGAATAAAGGTCTCCTGACTGACGATGCCCAGTGTCTGTGCTGAGGGGCAACTTCTGGGGGATCCTGCACCAGTGCAGGGGGATGGGTGATGGGCCCACCCTCAGGCTGGCCAGCTGTGGACCAGGACCAAGGGGTGAGACGAAGTCCAGACAGACAGAGGGAGCCGAGGCAGCAGAGTCCATGTTTCTGTGTATTTCAGGGGGCTGTGGGGGCCTTGGGGGCTGTAGGGAGGGGGCAGCTTCATGCTGTGCCACAGAAGTCCAGGAAGGTGGCCGCCTGGAAAGTGCCACTCTGGGGGAGAGCAGCAGGCAGTCAGGGTCAGCCGAGTCTGGCCTACAGCCCTGTCCATCTGGCAGAAAGCAGAGAACTAAAGAGCTTCTTGATGAAAGTGAAAGAGAAGAGTGAAAAAGTTGGCTTAAAACTCAACATTCAGAAAACAAGGATCATAGAATTCAGTTCCATCGCTCCATGGCAGATAGATGGGGAAACAATGGAAACAATGACAGACTTATTTTCTTGGGCCTCAAAATTGCTGCAGATGGTGACTGCAGCCATGAAATTAAAAAAGGCTTTCTCCCTGGAAGAAAAGCTATGACCAACCTAGACAGCATATTAAAAAGGAGACACATTACTTTGCCAACAGAGGTCCATCTAGTCAAAGCTATGGTCTTTCCAGTAGTCATGTATGGACATGAGAGTTGGGCTATAAATATAGCTAAACACTGAAGAATTAATGCTTTTGTACTGTGGTGTTGGAGAAGACTCTTGAGAGTCCCTTGGACTGCAAGGAGATCCAAACAATCAATCCTAAATGAACTCAGTCCTGAATATTCATGGGGAGGATTGATACTGAAGCTTAAACTCCAATACTTTGGCCACCTGATGCAAAGAAGTGACTCACTGTAAAAGACTCTAATGCTGGGAAATATTGAAGAAAGGAGAAGGGGACGACAGAGGATGAGATGGTTGCATGGCATCACAGACTCAATGGACATGAGTTTGAGTAAGCTCTGGGAGTTCGTGATGGACAAGGAAGCCTGGCTTGCTGCAGTCCATGGGGTTGCAAAGAGTCTGAGTCAAATGAGTGGCTGAACTGAACTGATTGGCCTCGCTAATGATGTACTGCCAGAACCTGTCCATTATGTGTATATATTGCTGATCCTTGCTGTGTGACTTCATTTCCTTCTTTGAGAGGCGTCTGTTGCTTTGCTACCTTAGCAGCAGAATGGGCCTGTGATTTGTTGTTTTGGCCAAGGAAATGAAAGCAGAAGTGACAGTCTGCCAATTCTGAGCAAAAACTTTTAACAGTCATTTGGCAGTTTCAGCAGGTACCTGAGGTTGATCATTGTTATTTCATTCCAGGATATAGACATTACATAGCAGAGCTGTGAAAAAACCCTGGAGATCCTGGAGATTTCAAGCAACAATGTGAGTAAGAAATGTACAAATACTGTTCTAAGCCACTGGTATCATTTTGATGATTTGTTTAGTGACTGATAGTCTCTATCTCCTGCAAACTCCTAATTGTTAGAAAGCATTTTACTCATCTTTAGCTTTTCAATAATCACCATCCCATGAAGGAGAAATCTCTAAAAATGTCACTTCTCAGCATCTTCTGCATTATAGCTATTGTGTCTCTCCCCCTCTCTTAGCTCTTCTATTCTGCTTTCATTAATGGAGGAGTGACAACTATGTGATGGGTATAGAGCCATTCTTGGCCCACATCCATGGCAAAGCATTTGTCTATCACAGCATACTTTCCCTCAGATCGCAGAGGTCTGGAAATATTTGCAGTTCAATGTACTTGGCAGAAAGTACCAGTGAATTAGAACTGGCACTGATTTAAAATATATTTGTTATCCCTGGTCTAGGGAAGAGGTAACAGGCTTGAGATTTGAGGATAACACTGCTCTTATCTATCTCACTTAAACTTTCTGGACTTTTCAAAATTAATTTGAAACTTTCTTATCATTTCAGTCAATTTTAACATATTTCAAAATATATAAATTCAAGTTATCTTTATTATTTTCAATTAAATTTTGTGATTAAATAATCACAGTCCAAATTTCATTTTAAATTTTAATGTCCATTATTGTGATACTTAAGTCATTTTTTTGTGGCAGAAATGTTTGAAAGACACTTTAAACTACAGTAGAGAAATGAAAACTGTTATTTTTAAATAATGAGTTTGTGATAGCTATTCTAAGGATACCTTTTCACTTCTTGCCCTGCATTTACATCATAATAAATATTATTAAAATTGGAGCTTATAAAACTCAAGTTAAATTAAAATACAGTTTTTAAAAATAGGAAAGAAAGCACAGTCAGGTTTTTTGAATCACTAATTCAAGTACTGTTCTCTTGATTAGAACTTAAGCATAATTTATTTATTTTTTTTATTAAACATTTTTTTTATTAGTTTTGCCAAACAATGACATGATATCACCATGGGTTTACATATGCTCCCCCTCCAGAACCCCCCTCCCTCCTCCCTCTCCCCGGGAAATCTCGTTGCACCAGTCCCAAGCATCAATCCTGGGCCGGCGATTGCTTAGACATATGATAATTAACATGTTTCAATGCCATTCTCCCATATCATCCCACCCTTTCCCTCATCCACAGAGGCCCTGAGTCTATTCTATACATCTGCGTTCCTTTTGCTGTCTCCCATGTTGGGTTCTCCTTACTGTCTTTCTAAATTCCATATATATGCGTTAATATACTGTATTATTGTTTTTGCTTCTGGCTTACTTCACTCTGGATAATGGGCTCCAGTTTTGTCCATCTGAGTAGAACTGATTCAAATGAATTTTTCCTTAATGCTGAGTAATATTCCATTGTGTATATGTACCACAGCTTTCTTATCCATTCATCAGTTGATGGGCATCTAGGTTGGTTCCATGTCCTGGCTATTGTAAACAATGCAGCGATGAACATTGGGGTACACATGGCTCTTTCAATTCTGGTTTCCTTGGTGTATATGCCCAGCAGTGGGATTGCTGGGTCATATGGCAGGACTATTTGCAGCTTTTTAAGGAACCTCCACACTGTTTTCCATAGTGGCTGTACTAGTTTGCATTCCCACCAACAGAGTAAGAGGGTTCCCTTTTCTCCACATCCTCTCCAGCATTTATTGCTTATAGATTTTTGGACTGCAGCCATTCTGACTGGTGTAAAGTGGTACCTCATTGTGGTTTTGATTTGCATTTCTCTGATAATGAGTGATGTTGAGCATCTTTTCATGTGTTTGTTAGCCATTTTTATGTCTTCTTTGGAGAAACGTCTGTTCAATTCTTTGGCCCACTTTTTGATTGGGTTGTTTATTTTCCTAGAATGGAGCTGCAGGAGTTGCTTGTATATTTTTGAGATTAATTGTTTGTCCGTTGCTTCATTGGCTATTATTTTCTCCCATTCTGAAGGCTGTCTTTTCACCTTGCTTATAGTTTCCTTTGTTGTGCAGAAGCTTTTAATTTTAATTAGGTCCCATTTGTTTATTCGTGCTTTTATTTCCAATATTCTGGGAGGTGGGTCATGTAGGATCCTGCTTTGGTTGATGTCAGAGAGTGTTTTCCCAATGTTATCCTCTAGGAGTTTTATAGTTTCTGCTCTTATGCTTAGATCTTTGATCCATTTTGAATTTATCTTTGTGTATGGTGTTAGTAAGTGTTCTAGTTTCATTCTTTTACAAGTGGCTATCCAGTTTTCCCAGCACCACTTGTTAAAGAGGTTGTCTTTTCTCCATTGTATATTCTTGCCTCCTTTGTCAAAGATAAGGTGTCCATAGATGCGTGGATTTATCTCTGGGCTATCTATTTTGTTCCATTGATCTATATTTCTGTCTTTTAAGCATAATTTATTATATTAGAAAACAGAAGGACACTTTAGTGTTTTATTTGGAAATGTATTTGAGCATTCACATAGAACTGTAAAGCTGTTTCAATTTTGGTTAGTGAAGAAGCTCTTCTTCTCTGCCAATTTAATGAATGAAAACCAAGAAGCATCTGAAGGGTAACAAAGACTGAGTCTGACAAGCAAAACTCTAATAATGGTTTAAAATCAAAAGACCTCCAGAGTTCCTGAGATTTAAGAAGTTTAAACCTAATTCTCTTAGGTTTTGGAAAACTTTTAAAACTCTTAAATTACTCTTCTAGAGAAATTTTAAAAATAAACCTCTGTTTTTAAAATGCAAATATGTTTAAATCTTGTACATACATACAAATTATTCTCATCCTACATTTATATTTCCCTACTTTAAACATATTATTTCCTTAATCTCATTTCCAAATGAGTATCAATTTTTCCTTAATATACTCAGAGGTCATGTAATAATTCTTTAGGAAAAAAGAGATATAATTAGATAGGTGGCTACATTTAAATGCTTGTTACTGATGCTATTGATTAATCAATACTGATTATTTTGAATGCCTCCCTGTGGTAGTTGAGGATGAAAGAAACTTAAGACAAATGTATATTCTAATAAAGTTTATTTTGATTAAGAGAGATATTTACAGAAGCCAAGGACTCTTGCCAGTCAACCAATTCAGAGTGCACACTAGCCAGTTACCATCTTTCTGGAACTCTCACTGGCTGAACCACTATTTTTTGCCTTTATATCACCCAACAGTCCGACACCAGGCAACTCAAAACAGTCTCTGCATCCCTGAACACACTGACATTTATTCAAAAGAAGCCAATCATAAATCTGCTTACCCTGTCTTACCTTGCTCTTTCTGTAGAAGCCATAGCAAAGGCTCTTGCTATTCTTCCTACTTGCACCTCCCGCCTCTTGACCCATTCTGGTGCTTCCTCATGTGGTCCTGCCTGCTGTGGTGTTCCCCCTCCTCTAGGAAACTGAGAGTAACAGGCTCTCTTTTCAGTAGCAATAATCTTATGTTGGCCTCACCATACCTGAATAATAGTAAATTATAATAAATATCATATTTTAAAACATCATCAGTAGTATACATGTGTGTATTTTATGCTGAGAGGGTTTTATTGTACAGTTCAACCACTGTGACCTTCTTTTCCATTAGTTGATAACACTGGTATATGTTTAATAAACAACATAATCTACTAAATATATTAGTTAATTCATTTTGTGATTTTTGACTTTCCAAAATATCAGTAAACTTCATTGACAATGATTTCAAATAAGTTTGTAGACTTCATACATATGGCATGTTTTAGATGCAATTGATCCTTTTAAAATAAAAATATGATTACAAAAACATGCTTCTCAGTAAATATAAAGATTACTTTTTATGAAAAAGCCTTGCAAATAAGAAGAAAGTAAATCATTTGAAATTCTTTTCTCAAAAGACTATACTATGCCACTAAGGATTAAGATGAGAATTGAGGTTAGTGATCAAGTTTCCATCATATACATATATATGTGTATGTTATATATATGTTAATGTGCTTGCTCACTTTAGTCAATTTCAGACTCTTTGAGACCCCATTGACTATAGCCCACCAGGTTCTTCTGTCCATAGAATTCTCCAGGCAAGAATGCTGGAGTGGGTTGCCACTTTCTAACCAGGGATCGAATCCACATCTCTTGCATTTCCTGCATTGGCAGGTGGATTCTTTACTAGCAGCACCACTATGAATCCTGACATACAGACCATAGCACCATATGTCAGAAACACACTTGGTAATCAGGTAGGCAAGATACCTTCAGAGACCAGAGGACTCACCAGAGAGTACTTCCTTCTTCATTCACCAATGCAATCTTCTCTCTCTTTTGGTTCCATGGGTCACATAAACTGTGCTCCTCTCTGTCCCCCTCATTCTCATGCTGATGTCATGCAGAACAAAGATTAAATTTTCCATGTGTATTTTAATAGTAGAGCACATTTGAGAGTTCCTTGCACTATTTTGATATGAACAATTCATTTTGATTCCTGTTTCTACCATAAGGAATTTCCCTCATTTTCAAGGAAGAAAAGCTGTCTTCTGTATAACTACAGACTAAGAAGACATAAACCAAATAACAATGCAGTTTAAGTCTGTGGTTGTTAAGGGGAAGTGAGATAATCTACTCCAATTCTTCATCATCTTAATGATACCTTAAAATTATATAATAATTTTAGAAATCTTATAAACAATGCTGCTGCTGCTAAGTCACTTCAGTTGTGTCCGACTCTGGGTGACCCCATAGACGGCAGCCCACCAGGCTCCCCCATCTCTGGGATTCTCCAGGCAAGAATGGGTTGCCATTTCCTTCTCCAATGCATGAAATTGAAAAATGAAAGTGAAGTCGCTCAGCCGTTCCCAACTCTTAGCGACCCCATGGATTGCAGCCTACCAGGCTCCTCCGTCCATGGGTTTTCCAGGCAAGAGTACTGGAGTGGGTTGCCATATAAACAATGGAGAATGTGAAAAAAGACCTGAAGTCATAGGAAGAGAAAACATAATGGCATTGAAAAAACTGGATGCTTTGTGATTTAATAGAGGTCAAACTAGACATGATCTTCCTTGAAAGCATAATGCAATACAATCAAATGCAAGAAAATAAGTTTATAAAATCCCTGCATGTTTATATAAATCTGATTTTCTGTTTTTTTCAGTTAAAATAAAAAATAGTTAAAAAAATAGTTTTAGTTTATTCACTTTTCTACTTTGTCTTTTCTAGTTTTGTTCTGTTTGTTTACTTTAAATAGATTTTATATGCACTAGAAAATAATTCTCTATATCTATGAAATATATAAAGTTAATAGAAATTTTATGAAGCATTAAAAATGTGAATATTTATATTATCAGTTGACATAAATCAAATATTTGCTCATTTTAATTAGGCTTTGATTAGCTTGAATTTTCAGAATATCCATGGCTTAGGTCAATAATGATAGTAATAAAATTGTCAGTGTTAGTCTTGGGACCAATGACTCAGGGGGAATAAAAACGCTGTCACTTTCACATGTCAGTATTAGTTAATGTATTGATGATGGGTCAATGAGAGATATAACATTACCCTGCACTTTATTAAACCTATAGTGTTTTTCTTTCAGAGTGATTAATATATAATTATTGTTACATGCTACTCAATTAATAACAATAGATTTCTTAAAATGAAGGACAGGAAAATGTTATGCATTCTCCATATAATTTCTCAAATTATTGTGAATAAACTATTCGTACATTAACAATTTGAAAATAAGATACTATGGAAAACTAGGTAAATTTATGGAAAAACTGTGTGTGTGTGTGAATTTGAATTGCAATGACAGAAGGATATAAAAGAAGAGAGAAAATCTCTTATATGCAAGCCTGTCTGTAGATTTGAATTCTCTATTAAACATTATAAAAATAATATGATCAATGATGCAATCTCATCATTATCAAAACACTGCTTATTTTCATTTATTTTTTACAGTATAATGAGCAATTATGCCTACCAGAGAAGGAGACTTAAGTGTCACTGGTTTGATTCCTGGGGCAGGAAGATCCCCTGGATCAGAAAATGGCTACCCACTCCAGTATTATTCCCTGGAAAATCCTATGGACAGAGTAGTTTGGTGGGCTACAGTCCATGGCATTGCCAAAAGTAGGACTGAGCAGCTGTGTACTATAATGGGCTAATAATCAAAAGTAGACTTTTAATCAAATGATTATGGGTTAAAAGGAAATTAAAAACAATGTGAATTTTTCTCCATTTGAAACTTATCTGAATGTTAGTAATCTATAAAACATACTCTCTAGAATGACATTTAAATGTAATATTCAAGAGCTACTTAGAATATATGTTGCAGTTTGCTAACAAAATTTTATGCAGTGATTTCCTTCAGAGAGGGAGGTTAACCATAATTAATTATTATTGTTTCATTAGTTATAAATTGATTTTCTTTTATTTATTATTCAAAATTTGCATTAAAAGTACACTATTGAATGGAATTATCAATAGTTTGAAGATATTATTCTCTTTTTCCTGACATAACCTGTATCATCTGTAGATTGGAGGGAGAGTGTGGCTTAAGATATAAGATCACAGTTTCTGGAGATGGATCCTCTAGCTTCTTCAAATCCTTAATTCAACTAATCACCCTATTAAATCCTTAATTCAAACCAATCAATCCTGAAGGGAATAAGTCCTGAATACTCATCGGAAGGACTGATGCTGAAGCTGATGTTCCAATACGTTGCCCACCTGATGTGAATAACTGACTCATTGGAAAAGGCCCTGATGCTGAAAGAGTCAATTCCCAGGCAGTTTGATAAGAAGTCCAGAGGTCCTCAAGAAGAGAGGGATATGGGGTTCTTGAGGAGGAGGAAAGGACCAACTTTTTTTTTTATTTTTCTACATTCCTTAGTAACATAAAATATTTTTTTCTTTAAGCCCAGAACTGATGATTACACAACAAACAACTCAGTTTAAACTCTGTACTAAGGATTATATGACAACAATGTATCCTGCTTGAGGACAATTTCTCCTTCCTGAAAACCTTCTGACTAATCCTGATATCTTAGAATGTACATTATGGAAGTTAGTCTGGTAGGATCTTTCTATCGTTAAACTCTCATCCTGCTATCCTGAAATGTAAATTGTGGGAGTGGATCTGGTAAAAATTTTGCAACCTTGAGATATTCTTTGCATTTATTCTTTGCATTTATTTATAAAATTTTTGCAACCTTGAGATATATATATATAAAATTTATGCAACCTTGCATTATTTATTATACTTTATAACTAATTTAAAAGGTATATAACTCCATTGCTAACACTAGAGAGGGGAGCACTCTACATCCCCCTTCTGATGTCTATGTCAGAAGCTTTCTCTGTCCCTTTTCTTACTTCAATACAACTCTGCTACACAAAACCTCTTGAGTGATCAAGACTAATCCCTGGTCTCAAAGCCAAATATTCTTCTTCGGAGATCACAGATCCAACATCATCCACTGTAAGATATCAATGCTGAAGGCAGATTGAAGGCAGGAGAAGTGAACGACAGAGGATGAGATGGTTGGATGGCATCACTGACTAGACGGACATGAGTTTGAGCAAATTCTAGGAGTTGGTGATGGACAAGGAAGCCTGGTGTGCTACAAATTGTGGGGTTGCAAAGAGTTGGACACAACTGAGTGACTGAACTGAACTGAACCATTCACCCTGTTTGTATAACCTTGTATGAATTAATTCACTTCTCTAAAAAAAGTGTTACTTCTATTCCTATTTAAAATGTAAAACCCATGGTGATATCATGACAATGTATGGCAAAAACAATAATAAAAAAAATAAAATAAAATAAAATGTAAATATAATTTTAATGACAAATTGACATCTGAAAGCACTTAGACCATAACTGGGGGCAAGAAGAGCATTGAAGAACTGTTAGATCTTGCCATGTGCCCTCTGGATAAAATTCTACTTGCCAAATGCAGAGATTCAGCATTAACAAAGTAGAGTAGGCCTTCAAAATGTCATAGAATTTCTCCACTGTCAGTGTTACATGTTCCTTTCCTTGTTATTCTCCAAGATTTCTGTTACAACTATAGTGAACTCAATATCAAACCATGGATAAGAATGGGCGTATAATATTTGATGAAAGGCTATAATATTTGAAAACTATATAAAGAAAAAAGAAAAAAAAAACTCTTGACAATAAATGTCAGTGCAAAACCGTGCAGCATTAGATATGGTTTTACACCTTGACAAGTTTTCTACTCAAACTAATTTCTAATAGTCTCAGTTATCATTTATCATTGATAGATGATATACTCACATTCCCACTTGCCAGTTATTAAACTTCTTTAAAGTGACCTTTTAAACTTGATAGAGGAAGAAGTTGACCTTCTACCACAAATCTGTAATGGAAGTGATTAACAGAAACAATTGAGATGTTTATTCTTGTTGATAGATAACAGAGGACTCTAAAATACATACGTTGTGAAACCTATGAATGGGTTTCACTTTGACCATGAAGATGTCGATTAATTGCTTCATTAATTTTAGTATGCTGAAGATTGAAACTTTATTCATGGATCTGGAGTAGATGCCCATATATCATTAATACACGATCCCTGAATAATCTGTGTTATAAAGACTGTATATCAAAGCATACTTTATCTTTTAACTTCTTAACATTTGAAGCATTTGTAACCACTGATAAAAATGCTTTTCATAAGAGACTGATAATATATTTTTAGATAAGTATATATATATATTTTCTTAGATAAGAAGTTTACTGGCAAATGAGAAATTTATAACTTTAGTAAGTATAGAAAGACATGTTTTGATAAACTTAGTTATAAATGGAGTTGACTATGAAAAATCAAATTTAACCATTTAGAGAATGAGAAATATGATTTTTGTCAATGAAAAATGGTTTATGTTATTGGGCAATATTTTAAACCATATAAAATGCAGTTGTTTTTCATTTGTTTTAACAACACATACGTAAAGTATTGTTCCAGAGGAAGAAAATTCAAAGATATTCCAGAGAAGAGGTATAAGATGACTAAATTTTAGGAAAATTTCTTTACAAAGGTGAGATATGTATAGGCTGGTCTAATCAGTGAAGGTAACTCCTCAGAGTTATTTAATTATCTTTTTCAGTTTTCATTAAAAGTCATTCTTTGCCTCCACAAAGAAAACCCAAAGTGGAGCTTGGCCTAAAGTGAAGCTCCTATGATTAATTTTTGTATGATATAGTAGTTCTGAAATTGGTTGCTACTGAGATGTTGTTTTATATCTTCCTGTGCTGATACTCTTAAAATATATGTAATATTTCATGACTATGTCATGACTCATTAAATAATTCAGTAATGTTTTACCCAACATATTTTAAGACTCTAGGCACTGAAACTTTGAAGATAACTAAGATACAGCCTTTGTTTAAGGAGCTAAAAATCTAGCAAGGAGACATTTAATGTGAAAAATTACAACATAATGCAATAACAAGCTTTGAAATAGATATATGCCTAAGATGTTAAAATTGCACAGAGAAAGCATCTCATTAGGTTGGGAGAAAAGTCAAAGAATTCATCCTATAATGTCAGATTGACATTATAGTTGTGTCATAAAACTTGAGGAAATTTAAGCCAGGAAAGAAGCAGGCAAAAAATACAAAAGATGAGAAAGACCAAATTGATTTAAAATATTATAAACTCTGTAGTCCACTGCAACTAACATAAGAGGGAGAGTTGAGTCTGATAGAAGTTTAGGCTAAAGCAGTAGGAAAAATCATGAAGAGCTTTGTATGATGTATAAATAAATTTGGTTATTCAGTTTAGTTCAGCCGCTCAGTAACATCCAACTTTTTGTGAACCCCATGGACTGCAGCATTCCAGGCTTCCCGGTCCATTACCAACTCCCACAACTTGCTCAAACTCATGTCCATCAAGTCTGTGATGCCATCCAACCATCTCATCGTCTGTCATCCCCTTCTCCTCCTGCTTACAATCTTTCCCAGCATCAGGGTCTTTTCCAAGGAGTCAGTTCTTCACATCAGGTGGCCAAAGTATTGGAGTTTCAGCCTCAGCATCAGTCCTTCCAATGAATATTCACGACTGATTTTCTTTTGGATTCACTGGTTGGATCTCCTTGCAGTCCAAGGGACTCTCAAGAGCCTTCTAAACGCGACAGTTCAATAGCATTAATTCTTCAGTGCTCAGCTTTCTTTATAGTCCAAATCTCACATCCATGCATGACTACTGGACAAACCATAGCTGACTAGAAAGAAACCACTGTCGGCAAAGTAATGTCTCTGCCTTTTAATATACTGCCTAGTTTGGTCATAACTTTTCTTCCAAGGAGCAAGCTCCTTTTAATTTCATGGCTGCAGTCATCATCTGCAGTGATTTTGGAAATCCCCAAAATAAAGTCCGTCATTGTTTCCACTGTTTCCCCATCTATTTGCCATGAATGATGGGACCAGATGATCTTCATTTTTTGAATGCTGAGTTTTAAGCCACCTTTTTCACTCTTCTTTCACTTTCATCAAAAGGCTCCTTAGTTCCTCTTCACTTTCTGCCATAAGAGTGTTGTTATCTGCATATCTGAGATTATTGATATTTTTCCCAGGAATCTTGATGCCAGCTTGTGCTTCATCGAGTCTGGCATTTCTAATGGTGTACTCTACATATAGGTTAAATAATCAGGGTGATAATATACAGCCTTGATGCACTTCTTTCCCTATTTGGAACCAGTCTGTTGTTCCATGTCTGGTTCTAACTGTTGCTCCTTTATCTGCATACAGAATTCTCAGGAGGCAGGTGAGGTGTTCTAGTATTCCCATCTCTTGAAGAAATTTCCACAGTTTGTTGTGATTTACACAGTCAAAGACTTTGGCGTAGTCAATAAAGCAGAAGTAGATGTTTTTCTGGAATTCTCTTGCTTTTTCTATGATATGATGTTGGCAATTTGATCTCTGGTTTTCTTCCTTTGGTTATTACCATGGTGTAATAAAAGATTTTAAATGGTTAAGAAAAAAGTTCACATTTTTGATATGGGAAATTAAAGCAAAATCATCTGGAGAATAGATCAAGATTGAAAAATAGGTGCAAATAGCTTTTTTCTGTCCTATTTCTAAATTTGGTGCAGTTGTCAGGTATCTGCCTCCAGTAAAGGAAACACAAGAGATGCAGGTTTGATCCCTGGGTCACAAAGATGCCCTGTAGTAGGAAATAGCAATCTACAGAGGACCTTGGCAGGTTAAGTCCATGGGTCACAAAGAGTTGGACATGACTAAGCAGGTACATACACACATACTCGATTCCTAATTTCACTGGGTCAAGAAAGTATTTCAAAATGAATGAATCTATTATGCCACTATAAAAATGACAGTATGTCACCAGGAAACTATAGTCCTGAAAGATAAATTGCTGATGGGAATTGTTTTATAGAAGTATAATTAGAAATAGCTACATAACAAAGTGACTGCAAGTAACCATTAGATGAGGATGTTCCAACCTTAGGTACAGGGCAAGCTGGAGAGAGTACTTGATCACATTTAAAGATTATTCATTAGGAAGAGTATCAACACCAGCTAATGTTCCCTCCTAACTCTACTTGCTGAAGGTAGCAGACAATAAATATTAGTACTTTCATTCAGACCCTATAACTGTGAATTGGATATAAATCATGGACAGGCAGACTATTTCCACTACTCGAGTACTGACTCAGGGAATGAACAGTGTTTTCAAACATTTGACACACCACTGTTTCCAAAGTAGTGGGGCAGACTGTTTTAAATAAATGATGCTTACATGCCTGCTCCATCACTTCAGTCATGTCTGACTCTTTGTGATCCTATAGACTGTAGCCCATGAGGTTTCTCTGTCCATGGGATTCTCCAGGCAAGAATACTGGAGTGGGTTGTCATGCCCTTCTCCAGGGGATATTCCTGACCCAGGAATCTAACCTGCATCTCAGCATTGCAAGTGGATTCTTTACCAGCTGAGCCACCAGGAAACCCCAAGCAAATGGTAATTACAACAAATAAAAAGCTGAGAGAAAAATTTAAATTCAAATGAACACAGAATCATTGATCCCCTAATATTTAAAGAAAAAGCAAAACAGTGAAACAGAGGTACAGTGCTCATCCACAGTGAGGAGGGTATTTAAAAAATTATCCACTGATTTTTTTAAATAAAAAAAATTATTATTACTATTATTATTCCTGTTTGATTATTGTTATTATTTTGCCTTGCAAATCTCAAACTATTAAGCCATTAAGATAAGGAATATATTACTTCAGCTGAGAAAAAATTTTACTGCTAAGTTTTTACTTTTTAAATGAATAGATTAATTAATTATTATTATTTTTAAAAAGCAAGCAAATTTTAACACTGTCTTGGGTTTCAGTTCAGTTCAGTTCAGTTCAATCTCTCCAGTCATGTCCGACTCTGCAACCCCATGGACTGCAGCACACGAGGCCTCCCTGTCCATCGCCAACTCCTGAAGTTTACTCAAACTCATGTACATTGAGTTGGTGATGCCATCCAACCATCTCATCCTCTGTCGTCCCTTCTCCTCTTGCCTTCAATCTTTCCCAGAATCAGGGTATTTTCAAATGTCAGTTCTTCGCATCAGGTGGCCAAACTATTGGAGTTTAAACTTCAGCATCAGTCTTTCCAATGAATATTCAGGACTGATTTCCTTTAGGATGGACTGGTTTAAGTAATGAAGGAAAAGGTGATATACATCAACATACAAAACGGTAGAGAATTCAGAAAGCTTCTTTACTTATTGAGAATTCATATGGGATGTGACAGAGGAAATTCTTGTTGTCTGGAGAAAGGTATTATTTTGCTTGGTGTAGGGATGAGCAATTCTGAAGAAAATTAGAAGCTTTAAAATACAATGAAAAATTGTTAAATTCAGAGTAGGGACCAAGGAATCCCATCCTGTAGAATCTTGCTCAAGAAAAGAAAAAAAAAATCTGTTGTGAAAACATAGAAACTTGAGACATTTTGAGGAATAATTCGAAACGTGAGGGGATCTATGCCTAGTGGCTCATTTTAAAGGACTGAATGACTCACCAGGAATCCTGTCGCAGCACAAGGGAGGGAAAAAGAGCAGAAATAGTGGCACATCATGGTACAGATGAGAGAAAGCCTGGATAGTACATCCTGTCCTCCAAAATGTGTAAAGTTGCACCTTTCTGCAGGTGTAAATCACAGCATATAAATTTAAAATCTGCTGCTCAGACTTACATGTGTTCATCCAATGAGTTATTTGGCAAAAGGCAGGTGACAGTTGTGGTACATAGTTTCAAATTTCCTGAGGAATTCCATCTGAACAACCTGACAACTTGATGGTAAGAAAATAATTCAGTAAGCTTTCTTAGACTTAGTATTTCCTTTTGCAAAATTAAAAAATATAATACTTTGTCTAATAATTATTAAATATGAATATAAATTACATATATTTAATGTGCTTTAAATGGAACTTGGAACATTGTTTATACAGTAAACAAAAAGAAGTTACTTTTGGTTGCTTTGTGCCAGATACTATGTTCTGAGCAAAGAATAAAATGATGTACAAAACCATAATCTCTGCTTTCCATCTCCTCTGCAAACTTCATTTTCCAGGACATTAGATGATTTTTCACTTGTTTTTACTGAAACCATCTTGCTGAAGTGTCTCCCTAATTCTGACAAGCTATACACACTGCATCAAATTCATTTTTTGTGCAATAGAATGATTTATTTAAATGGTATATCAGTCATGTTGCCTGTATGCACCATACACTCAAATTCCTTTCCATTGTCCTTATAAAATAATCTGAACTGCTTGCCTTGTGTACAAGGCTTCACTTGAACTAGAACTGCCCACTTCTCTGACCTCATTTTTCACCCTACTCACTCTCATCCACTTTAATTCAGCCATATTGGTTTCCTTGCTATTCCTCACACTGCCAAGCCTATTCATGTTTTACAACTCCGATAAATTGATCTTTCATCCATCTATAATACTCTTTACCCACATCATCGTATGACTATTTCTTTCTATCACAAGGGTCCACAGCCCAAATCTCAATTCATCAGAAATGCTTTTCCTGATCAAAAAATCCAATGTTGCTTCCTTATTTTATTGTCTTTGAAGCACTTTTTGTTATTTGTTTTCTTATTCCTACTTGTGTACTATATCTAAAATTTAAATCAAGGAGAGCAGGGATATTTTCTCTACCTTACCTCCACTGCTTAAAATAGAGCCGTACATACAGTAGGTGCTTAATTCATGATTGCAGACTCAATGAAATAGAATATAATTTAGTAATAGTTGTTCTCCAGGAATTAAAGCAAACATCCATACTGTTATTTGAAGAATACATGGAATGAGGACTTGTCAGATAATTACAAACAAAGAGAACTCAGATACATAAAATACCTTTTTAACCAGGAAAATAAAGTGAATTGCAACATTTCTATAAGATCCCTTTGTCACTCTGTGTGAAATATGTACGGTTTTATTCATTAACAAGATTAATTTGGCAAAAATTTCCTGAGTGTACAGTACTTGCTAAGCATATATAAGTGATAATTTTTCCCAAAGAGAAATTTAGAATATATTTCCCAAATTTATAATATAATAACTATTGATTTATAGATGAAGTGACACAATGAAATAAGTCTCATATAATGTGGATGGGAAATAGAAAGGAAAGGAAATGTGGATGAGGAAGGAAGGAAGGTCTAGGCAGCAGTACTCAATAACAATCAAAGATACAAGTCACATATGTAACTTTGTATTTTCTAACGGCCACAATAAAAACAGTAAAAGAAAATAGAGAAATACTTAGTACATTGTAACTACTATTTGTTACTAAGTTTTGAAGTCCAGTATGTATTTTACAATTACAGCACATTTCAATCCAGACCAGACACATTCCAAATGCTCGTTAGACACATGAAGCTAACGGTCATCTTATTGCACAGGTTTGACCAGAAGGAGATAGAATTTGTTCCTTCTGTCTGGCACATGCATAAGTGAGGCTTAACTTCCTTGAGCACTGAAATGAGTTCAGTTTGTGGCAATTTGCAAAAAAAAAGCTATGTTTTGTATGTAAAAATGAATGACAAAAGTAATAATAAGTGAATAAAGTAAAACAACAATGCAATACAAGATCATAGGATATCAAGAAATGGTGAATTAATTGGTATGGTACTATTAAATATGTATGATGAGAGAATAAGCAAAAAGGTAGATACAGCAGAAAGGAAACACGAGGCTAAATATTCATGATAAGGAGTTTGAGAAAGCATATCCTAAAACTTGGGAAGAATCCACAACAGGAGATTTTGTGTTTTGGAAGAAACAGAACAAATAAGAGGTTGTATGTATTTAAATATACATATATATATACGTATACATATATATAGATACACACACACATTTGTCTGTGTGTATAAAATCTCTCTCTCATATACATACACATATATGTATTGAGAGAGAGTAGAGAGTGAGGAACCAAGAAAGGGAAAGGGAGAAGAAAATGTAAAGTTCTGTTTTAGGGAGTTGACATGCAACTGTGAAGCCTGGCAAGTTCAAGATCTTCAAGGCAGGCTGCTAGACTGGAGTGATGATAGAGATGTAGAGAATGTGTTGTGGAAAGAGAACTGAATCCACCTCAGTAACTGGTTTATGAATACCAAACATATAAACAGAAGCTATTATATATATTTACATTGCAAGCTACTGATATTTTACAGAGCCTCTATAATTCATTTTTAAAAATTTCAATTTAGATAATTATGATGCATAGAAAATTATAAAACCAAAATAATCAAAGTAGTATCTATATACTACCAAGTATGTAAAAGGTTGGGCTTGCCAGGTGGTGCAGTAAAGAATCCACCTGCTAATGCAGGAGACATAAGAGATGTGGGTTTGATCCCTGGGTCAGGAAGATCTCCTGGAGTAGGAAGATCACTCCAGCATTTTTGCCTGGAAAATTCCATGGAGAGAGGTACCTAGCAGCCTACAGTTCATGGGGTCACAATGAGTCAGACATGGCTGAGTACTCACACATATAAAAGTTGTTAAATATTAGGACTGTATTAATGTTTTATACAAGTAATTATACCCACCTCTTTCATGTGTTTTAAAATTATATTTATTTTATTCCAACACCACTTGGCTTCTTTGTATAACCCAGATCCAACCAGTTGCAACATGCAATCAATACACTTGCAGTTTCCAGATAGTTGTAGCAGAATTCATATGTCATTAGAAAACTTTAAAACAGGTTTGTTAATTGACCTGGGGTCACAGAGTTGGACACAACTGAGCAACTGAGCAATGACAACAAACGGCAAAATTGAGCTGCAGGGATTCAATCTAGCTTGTAAAATAATATGATGACCATGAGGCTAGTAATAGTTCATTTTTTGCCCAGAACTCAAATAGTATTAACTATTAATTTGAAAACAAATGTGCTAACAAATAAAGTCCTGATACAATGTTAACAATTAATGTTTTAATAGATTTAACAGTTAACAAAGCCATAGCAAAGGTTCTTTCCACTAAATTTGTCAACAAAAATTAATTCCTTCCACAATTTATAGAATCACTGAAATAGTGACTTAGACTTTGTTAAGTATACCCTGGGATTAATTTAGACACTTCTAGAAAATGTATTAATTTCTTTAGGCCTCTAGGGTGCCACTGAGTAAATTGATGTTTTACCATATTAAATGGTACCTAAATAATTACAGTACTATCTTGTCTCTTATCTTAACTCTGAACTTTTCAACTGTTAAAGACAAATATAGCCTAGGGTATTTTAAGTTGAAATATAAAATAAAAAGTTAATGGTGGGCAGAGGTTGATGGGTCCCTGAGAGTTAGGCAGGCTTCGCATTTCCTAATAACTCAGACAGGATGTACTTTCAAATCTCTGTGGAGCTGATTAGAAACATTTGCTTCACAGACACATAAAGAAGATCCTCTTCTACTTTAATCTCAGCCCTAAACATTCTATGGTGTGCAATCTGCTAATTTCTACAAAGTTATCTTGTAGCGTTTTCATCTTTTGAATGTTTTATATTAAGTATATTTCAAAATTATCTATTCTTCTATAATTATTTTAATTATGCCTTTTACTTTAATATGTTCTGTACTTTATTTTCTAAGTGATAGGTTAATGTTGTGACAACTTTGAACAACTCCCATCCCAACCCCCACCACTCGTTCTACTGACATAATCACTGTTGCCTATTTAGTGTCTATTTCTCCAAATAATATCCTATGCCATCTAATGCACGTTATATGGCTGCATACATATAATATATATATATATATGTACTCATTAGGATACATGTTTACCTACATGTATATGGTATGTATGTTTGTGTACCGTAAACTTTGTATCTTTCCTTCATACAACTAAATGACATATCTTTATTAGTACACAGGCATTATATTGAACCCTTTTAGCAAAGCAAAAACTTTCATGAAGATAAACTATATTTTGTTTCCCCATTACCCTATAGATGGATATTTAGATCAGTTGGATTCTCTTAGATGCTGCTTAAACAAACAGTAAGGGGATTATCATCTCTCATGACAAGAAATATGGAGATTGTATATATTTGAAGATGGGTAAATCAGAAAAACTGTTACATTATCAAATTCCCAGATTACTTTCCATACCTATGCTTAGGCATCTTCATCATTTTGAAATTCCCCTCATGATTATAAAATATTGCAATTATGCCTGCCAACACTTCCTCACATAGCCACATTCATAGAAAGAGAACCAGAAGTTATTTACATAGGACCAAAGTTCATATCAAGTATCATTTTTCTGGAACATTGTAATGGTTAATTTTATGTGTCAACTTGACTGAACCAAGGGATGTCCAGAGAGCTAGCAAAACATTATTTGGGGGTGTGGCTGTGTCTCTAGAAGAGAATAGCATTTGAGTTAGAATAATTATAATATGTCAAATTTGGTTCATCAATTGTAACAAAATGTCAGGACAAGGGATGTCTAGGGAGTCTTTGTACATTCTCCTCAATTTTTTTGTGTGTAAAACTGCTCTAAAATGTGTTTAAAAAGCATACAGGTGATAAAGAGAGAGAGAAATTAGTTATCAAGTCATGGAAAGCCATGAGTTCATGCGTGTTAAGTCACTTCAGTTGTGTTGGACTCTTTGTGACCCTATGGACCATAGCCCCCAAGGTTCCTCTGTTCATGGGATTCTCCAGGCAAGAATACTGGAGTGAGTTGCTATGCTCTCCTCTAGGGTATCTTCCTGATCCAGGAATCAAACCTGTCTGTGTCTCTTATATCTCCTGCCCTGGCAGGTGGATTCTTTACCACTAGCATCACTTTGGAAGCTATGGAGAAACACTAAATGAATATTGATAGCTGAAAATGTTAATTTGAAAAATCTGCATGCTGGGTGATTCCATCATATGGCATTCTAGGAAAGGCAAAACTATGGAGGCAGTAAGTTATCAAGGGTTTGAGGCAAAGGTAGAGATAATAGGTAGATCAATGATATTTTTAAGGCAATAAAACTATTTTGAGTGAGGTTGTAATGGTAGATACATGTCCTTACATATTTGTCAAAACTCATAGAATGTATGGCACAAAGAGCAAAGCCTCATGCAAACTATAAACTTTGGGTGATAATAATGTCTCAGTGTAGTTTCATCAGTTGTAACAAATGTACCAGCCTAATGCAGGCTACTGATATTGGGGAGGTGGTATGTGGGTGGAGACAGGAAGTATAAGGGAAATATATGTAGTTCCCATTTATTTTTCTACAAACCTTAAACCATTCTAAAAATTAAAATGTTACTTTTTTTAAAAAAGAAAAAGAATAAAAGGAACCCTCATAAGTAAATAAAAAGCATTTTTGAGAACTGTGATCAAAACATAATGCTTGTAGAATATTCATTTCTTGAGAGCATGGATTCAGTAGAATAATGGCATAATTGAAAAGAACTGAAACTAGTATATGCAAAGAGAAGCAAAGCTTCCTTTTTTCTTTCTAACAGCCATTTTTTTTAATTCCTATAATTAACAGGAAACACACCAGGCAGAAAAGTATAATGGCAGAGGTTAATATTTTTCTTTTTTATTATGGCTCTGTTGTTATGAAGATTAGGAAATAACATTGCCCAACCTCCAGTAAACTGTAACAGAAATATTGGCAGGAAGCACAAATAAAAAGACTATAATACAGAAATTCTAGAAAAATTAGAACAAATTCAACAAGTACTAAGATTTTTAAGGAGTCAGCAACTTATCATTATAATTATCAACAAGTTTGAGAAATTATGAAAGTCAATTAGCTCCTGAAACCTAAAAGGAAGCATTTATGCTATGTTTTACAAGAAAAATTTAAAGACAGATGGATAGATAAATAGATAGAAGGAAATGTGGATAAAGATATAGATACTTACATAGACATAGAAATTGAAGATAGATTATTATCACATGGAATCTTGATAAGAAATTAGAACACAATGTGAATCCAGGCAAACATAAGTAACTGGAGCAATCAGGATCAGCAGTGTTCCGAAGTGAAGTGGTACTAACCTCAGTCACTATCCTCTTCTGATAAAGAAAGAAGTCAAGTAGACAAAGGGAAAGGATAGGGATGATTTGTATTGATTTCTTTGCATTTTTGACCCAACACCTTACAAAATCATCCTTGACAAGCTAAGTCCAATTGCATTCACCATTATAGTGAATGACCGAATAATAATCAACTTTTATCTTAACTCATATGGTATCTTGGAGAAGGCACTGGCGCCCCACTCCAGTACTCTTGCCTGGAAAATCCCATGGACGGAGGAGCCTGGTGGGCTGCAGCCCATGGGGTCGCGCAGAGTGGGGCACGACTGAGCGACTTAGCAGCAGCAGCAGCATGTAGTATCTACCAATGGATCTGCCTCAGCTCTAAGGAAATAAGTATCTGAGAGACATATTCAGAAGGGGATTATCTTTAAAAGGAACAAAATCAAATTCTAAATGAATTTAAAATTTTGGTGGTAGAATCTCTTCAACAACTGGATAAAACTCTATAGAGAGACCTGGAAGATATGTATATCACAGAAAAAATATATAGAAAGGTAAATATAGCTGTGAATTTTGGGGGAGAAATAGTATTTTTTTAAAAAGGCTAACAAATAACAAGAATTGGCCATTTGATTCTCTTAAAAAAGAGATACAATTAAAATGTAATGCTTTCCTAAGGTAAAATCCATGCTTTACTGAAAACATTTGTGCACATTTTGAACAGACATAATGCATATAATGCTTAATCAGACATTATAAAGTCCACTTATGAATTTCTGAATTGATATTAGTTATTAGTTACTTATTCAACATTTTACTTAAAATAGTAATTTATCCCATTAATACTGAAAAATTCTTTTAATAATTGAATATTTCCATTATAAAGAAGTAATATAAGGAAAACATATATATTGCAAAGGGGCCACCTATAATCTCACAAGTTGAAGCCTTACTTTCCTGGTTTTACTTAGATTCAGTGATTTCAGGTTGGGATAGGATGTGCATATGTGTCTGGGTTTTCTTAGCTCACCTCTGGATAAGCCAACTACACATACTTAATCACACTGGATAGTGGATCCTATGTAATAAATCTTCATTGGACAAGTGGATCACCCAAAATAAATCATCTCTGGGTGAATGAAACAACTTTGCTCAAACATCCATGGAAAAAGAGTTCATCCATCATAAATCACAGACAGATAAGTGGATCAGTCTTGATTTACTGCCTCTAACCAGGACTACAGTTTTGCCTTACCTAAGAAGTACCATGATTTTGCAAACAGTATATAGTTTAAAGCAATATGGGAGAGTTACTTCCAACAGCATCCAGTGAAACAATAAAACAAGTGAAATAAATTGCTAAATTTCATTCAGTTTCTTTAATTTAGCAATGTGATATAAGATCAAAAAAACTTCAGAGGGATCCAAAACTGGGGCCACACCTCCCATTATTAATGTGACTAAATATTTCTTTCATTTCTAATGTTACAGTGATAATAACCACACATATAGGTAATGGGAGGAGTAAATGAGGTGCTTAATATATATGTATTCATAATGTTCACATGTTTTAGAGTATCTCTGCTGTTTCTGCCACTGGAATGTTAAGTAAGACATATAACATTCCACTCTTATTTTTCATAGGGTGAGGAGAAAAACAAATTAATCACAAGATAGTATGGTAGTATTTGGACAAAGCTATGAATAGGGAATTAGCTGAACAAATAGATAGTGCAGTTACACTCTAATGAATGGCTAAACTTTCCCCCCCACCAAATTGCCCTTTGAGATGATTCTTAAAGCTTACACTAGATGGACAATCAGGAGAAGGTTATGCAAAGATTAGTAAATGGGACAATGTACTTTGTGGACTCTAAATATCAGTACGTGTATGTTTTTATATATGCATACTTAAACGTGTGTGGCAATAAATTAGCTCAGCAGTTTTAGACAAGGGTCAGAGATAAAAGGCCTTCTATGACTGGCTAAATACTATAGTTTTTATCTTAAGCATCAGTGGAGCATCTCTAATGGCTTTTATAGGGGGATGATTTATCATATTTGTATACTAGGAAGAACAGTGAGCTAGACAGGGGATATTGGAGTGAAAGAAATTAATCCAATTTTTCATACTACTAAATAGTACTATATACAATTTTTACATACTATCAGAAAATATA
The DNA here is from genome assembly GCA_007570785.1 of Antilocapra americana. NCBI lineage: Eukaryota > Metazoa > Chordata > Mammalia > Artiodactyla > Antilocapridae > Antilocapra > Antilocapra americana. The sequence continues at coordinate 13,769,532 of ML664163.1, read as the reverse complement.
AGGAAAGAGATAAGCCAGATAAATGTGTATGAGACACTATATGTTTCTGTTTGTGTTCCATATAAATTATTGTCCTGCAAATGCATCTTGAGAAAATGCTCCCTGATAGAGCAGCATACTTACATAAATTTAGCATCTCTTAGTCTTAGTCCTGGTGAATATAATATAAATGCAGAAATAAAAATAATATTAATTATTTATACTTGTGATGATAGTTTTGCTTTGTTTTGCACAGAAAAACATCAACTTATCTTTTCAAAGATTAAGCTTCTTGACATAATATATCTCATTCACAGCAAATATATAAACTGATGTTGTAAAAACAAACTTGTAACCTTTTCACCTTTTTCTTTTTATACTTTCAATATTTATTTTAATACTCTTTTAGCAGTTATTTATTTGCAGAATATATTGTTCATATATTATTCCTAAAAAGATGTTGGATTGATTTAGGCTGATTTTATTGTAATCATTTTTTCCTTGGAGAAACAGAAAGTATCTAATTTTTACATCTATGTTAGGGAGTTTATGCCTTGTGGAATAAAAGAGAAAAATATTTTACCTTCTTTTGATAAATTATATTCTATAGAAAGTATTCTTTAAGGTTTTTACTTTTGGTTGTGTGTGTGTGTGTGTGTGTGTGTTTTTAATGTAGTATCTCTAAGAATTATTGTTCTATAAGAAGAAATGAGCATGCATATAATCCCTGTTGAAATAGTTATAAACAAAAATAATATTTTCTATTTCTTTTCTAAAGTACAACAAAAAATATCTTGTAACATAGGTTTACTGAAATACATAATTTAGTAATATAATAAATTTAAATACTACATAGTGTGTTTTTATAGATATTTTTCAAATATATCCATAATAGGTTTAATAAAGTACTAAGAGATTTACTTTAAGAAGAACAGAAGGAAACCAGAATTGAAAGAGCCACGTGTACCCCAATGTTCATCGCTGCATTGTTTACAATAGCCAGGACATGGAAGCAACCTAGATGCCCATCAACTGAC
>ML664163.1:13743282-13768116 GCA_007570785.1 Antilocapra americana | reverse complement strand
GGGGGGTTCTGGAAGGGGAACATGTGTATACCCATGGCAGATTCATGTCAATGTATAGCAAAACCAACATGATAATGTAAAGAAAAAAAATAAAATAAAATAATTAAAAAAAAAAGAACAGTTTCTTTCTTAAGCAATAGTGTTCCTAGTTTAAAAATGTAATTTAGATGATGAGCTATTTGCCTAGATTGCTTTCATGGTTATAATACAATAAGCCAAAACTATAGAGTATGTAGATAATTTGCAAAATAAGATTATTATTTTATCCATAAGATGAATCTCAACAAATTTTGAAGAATATCATGCAGGATTTTTTTTCTGATAATAGCACAATATAAATGATTTTGTTTCATGATTAAAAGGGTTTATATATTAATAGAAGTTAAATAATAAAGTTTATTTTACATTTGAAAAACTGCCTATGTTATGCCTAAATTTTAAAATGCAAAAATTTTATATAAATAGGACTGATTATGCTGGCTTATTTTTCTCCCAAATTTATAATTTTATTTCAGAGATGTACATATTTTCTTCAGCCTCCAACTCTAGAGACTTATTTTGAGATACATAGGAATTTCCTTGTAATAATCAAACATAACAGCAAATATCAGATAACCCTAATTGAAAATTCCTATTGATTGCATCTGAACATACCTTTTAAAAAATGTTTTAACTTGATTATAAGGAAAGGTATATATTAGGTTTATTTCCCATTCCTATAAAGGCCAGGATGTTTGTGTTGGGGAGAACTGAAAGATTAATTTGAGTTAAATCTCTATGATTTTAAAAGGACTTTTTCAAGAGAGTCCAGCTGAGTTCCAACAAGTAAAATATTCAAAATTCCACTTCTTTATGTTATTTAACAGCTATGGGTTAAATAGGGTGATTTTTGATGATGCACAGAATGCAGCCATAATGCAACTTCAAAACTTCTTATGACATAAAATGATTCCTTACTGTAGTCAGTTACATATACCCATCAAGCTCAAATACCTTCATGGACAGTAAGGCATAATAGACATCAGATCTGACCATTTCTTCATTATTCTTTCAAAATAAGGTCAACTTCTAATTTCATATATGTGATGTCAATTTTTGTAAATTAGGTTCACTTCTCATAAGTACAATGATATGAACTAACATACCATATTATGTATCAGGTACACACAACAGGAACCACGTAATGACTGAAAGCAGGCAAATAGCTAGCCAATCAATGCCCACATCTCTGAAGCTCTAATTCTTCTCTAAGAACTACAGCCATACTTTCCTATATTTAGTTGCTCAACTTAAATAGAGTTTCATGATCTGGATTTTAGTGAAAAATAAAAGTATTTTTTAATATTTATATGTGGATCTAAGCAAGATCTAAGTATTAATAGATAGGTTCTGGAGTAATGGAATTTAGTTCAAAAACCTTTATCATTCCCCTATCCACTGTTCTTTAAAATATAGCCTTCTCAGTTGTAGAGGATTAATTGCTTGCCCCCTAAATGCCAGGGCATTTCCCTATCAAAGTAACTTATTGCAAATCAGTCTGTTTTCTATAACTCATTCTTGTGGGTAGCAAGCCCTCAGAATAGTATTCACCTACTCTTTAAGAAGGAGACTATTCTGTGTAATGTGCATGTGTTGACTGCTGGTACACAACATTATTTCATTTATTATATCTCACATATTCAGGCTTCATTTCAACAGCCTAACTTGCTATATTTCTTGTAGTGATATAACTTTTACAACATTTCACATTATAGCGAGCTATTTTTCAGGTCTCTGAATTTGCTCCCCAAATAAATGACAATTTAATGATGCAGGAGTTTCATTGCCTATTCGTTCTTTCTTATATATTATAGGAAGATTTCTCAGCAACTCTTTTCTACTTTCTAGGTATTTTATTCTTAATTTTCTTATTTGAAGTTATTTTTTCTACATTTCTTTCCCATACCATTGAACTTTACTGATGAAATATTCTATTTTCCCCATTTTCTTTGAAAAGTCTTATAGTTATCAGCCCTCCTATTTCTTTTTGTCTTCCCCTACTCTCAACACTCCAATCCAACCTACCTGCAAGCCACAAACAAACCAGTTTTCACTGTGGCTTACTTACTGTTTCTCATGGCTCAAAGTTACCTCAACTATCCTTCTACTTAGACTTCTTTTTAAGCCATTTCTCTTGCTTATTTTGATGATGACCTCTGCCCCTTACTTGGGGATTTGTATAGTTAGTGTTTCTCATTTGACAGAGATTATGATCTTCTGAGATTTATATTCAATCCTTACTGAGTCATAAAAAATCACTCAGTAGGGAAAACAAACCAGAAATAGCAACAATCTGTTTTCATATCAGAAGTTCTCAAGCATTAGTATGTATAAGAATCATATTACCAATGTGTTAAAATATGCATATTCTATTTTTCACTATTAGATATTCTGAGAGAATAGAAGAGGCTAGAGATAAGGAACATGTATTTTATTAGAAACCTCAGTATATCTTGCTACAGATGGCCTGAGACAATATGTTAATAGCTCAATGGCTATAGTTCTTGAGAATATTTAGGTTTTCTCTTCCTTGAGAAATTATACTCAGTATTTTTATTAAGATTGTTTCTATCATATTTGGTCTAGAAAGGCCTTTATTTCAGTGGCATAGATACTTTTATTTCAGTGTCCAGGGAATAAAATTAATTTATAACAATGGATAGGCTTCTCTGGTGGCTCAGTGGTAAAAAAATCCAACTGCAATGCAGGAGACACTGGGAGATGTGGGTTAGATCCCTGATTTGGGAAGATCTTCTGGAGAAGGAAATGGCAACCCAACCCAGTATTCTTGCTTCTCTATGGATAGAGGAGCCTGACAGGCTACAGTCTATAGAGTTGCAAGGGTTGGACATGACTTAGTGATTAAACAATAACAATAAGAAGGGATGGGTATATTTAATTTACTATTTTATCCATAATCTAGTTTCTCCAAAGACATTTTTATCCTGTTAATTCTTATAAAGGTACAAATATATCACTCATTGCTTAGTAAGTATACTCTGGGCATCTTCTGTGACATTATCATCTTCTGTCTCTGAACTAGCAAAGCACGTGCTTAACTACCTGAGAATGCTTTATGCTGCTTTGAGAGCCAGGCAGATTTGAAAAAACAAAATGACGTTTTGTGTTTGAGGGAAATCAACCAATAAGGTTTTCTGCACTATCATGACATATAGTCAATATTCATTCATTGATTGATGTTAAAAACTGTAAGTTGTAAAATGAATAATATTAAGAAAAGATACATTTAATGTTATTATTTCCTGTTATCTTTTTCATTATGACATCCATAGTTAGTTATGTCATAAAACTTGTATTTTATGCATAGTACTCTAGGAAAACTTCCATATAGACTACTAATTTCATGACAAATAAATACTCCCTATACAGGCCGCTGTTAACAATATGCAATATGGGAGTAATCCAACCTTAGAGTTTAAGGAATAAACATTCTACTACAATCAATAATATTGCACAGTGCAATGAGAAAAATACCATCTGCTCTGATTAGTGGGTAATTAAGTTTCTCATTTAGGGTCTCTATTATATATCCAGGTGTTTACTAGTGGATGGCGTGATGTTCTGTCATGATGTTAAGATACTCTCTCCTGGAGTTTAGGAGCAATATAGTATGCTTATTTATTGGTTAAAATGTGTGGCCATGCTGATACAGGTGTGAAATGGGCATTGGAAAGAAATTTCTTCACTTTTTCCATGCACAAATACTAAGACCAAAGAATGTCTATGTGGTAATGAATGACCCAATCTTATGCTCAGGGTATGGTTCCACATTCACACTAGTCTGTATTCTTAAAAATCATTTGAGCTCCCCAGATGTATTTATATAGGGAGACATTTTACATGGGGAGATTCTGATTTTGCCACCTCAAGGATTCAGAAATATCTTGTTATTGTCCTATCAATTAGAGGGGTAAATCAACTGCTCCAGTTTATTTTTATCAGATGATGATTTTGTTTGATGCTCATTTCCTACCCCTGTGTACATGGGTTGCTCTGGTTATTTGAATGTTGGAAAGGAGAACCAGTAAGTCTACAAGGACATTATTTACATCTTTTCCCTCTTTCCTTTCCATCTTTCAATTCAAATTATTCATAGTATGTTTTGCAGAAACAAAAGGAATATTTTAAGCCATAATTCATCAAACACCTGCTTTATGTTACATTTTTAGAATATACTTTCCCAGCTTACTATATATTTGCTATAACATGATGATTTTTAAATTTATATCTTAAAACCTATCTTCTATTGAACAGGTACTCATTTTCAACTGTCTACTACCCTTCTTCACTTAGTTTATACCAATTCCTCAAACAAATCATTAAAGTTTTTCATAAACCAGAAGATATCAAGATAGTATAGTTGGAGGATACAGTACTCACCTCCTGCTCTGACCAAATCAAAATTACATATACATGTGTAACAATCCACACTAAAAACTAACTGGAGACAGCATAAATAAAATTGTCACTATTTTCAGATGACATGATAACACATAATGAACTCTAAAGTCTTCACAAAAAAAAATCTATTAGAACTAATAAATGAATCTAGTAAGCTCATAGAATACAAGATTAAAATACTAAAGTATGTTGTTTTTCCATACATTAAAATGAACTATCAGAAAGAGAAAGCAAAGTAAGCCACTACCATTTAGAATCACATCAAAATGAATAAAATAATGAAGAATATACTTAACCAAGGAGGTGAAATTCTTAAATTCTGAAAAATATAAACATTGATGGAGGAATTGAAGATAATACAAAGAAATGGAAAATATCCCTTAATCTTGGATTGGAAGAATTAATATCATTAATATGTCCATACTACACAAAGATAATACAAATTTAATGTAATCCCTATCAAAATACCCATGTCATTTTTATCAAACTAGAACAAATAATCCTAAAACTTATATTGAACCACAAAAGACCTCAAATTACCAAAGCAATCTTGAAAAGAACAAAGCTGTAAGTATCATTCTCCTTGACTTCAGACTAAGTATAGTCTGAAGCTACAGTAATTGAAACAGTATAGTACTGGCACAAAAACTGACTCATAGATCAATGGAACAGAATAGATAGCCCAGAAATAAGCTCACACACTTATGATCAATTAATCTAAAACAAAGGAGCAAAGAATATACAATGGAGAAAAGATAGTCTCTTCAATAAATGGTGCTAGGAAAACTGGACAGCTACATTAAAAGAATGTCAGAACAGTTTGTCATATTATGTACAAAAAAAAATTCTATAAAAATTCAAATGTCTGACCAAAAGCCATGAACTTCTAAAAGAAAACATAGGACACTCTTTGATATAAATCATAACAGTGTTTTTTTTGACCTGTCTTCTAAGGCAAAAGAAACAAAATCAAATGAGACCAAATTAAACTTAAAAACTTTTGTACAGCAAAGGAAACCATCAGCAAAATAAAAAGGTAACCTATTGAATTGGAGAAAATACCTGCAAATAGGTATGATGAATATGAGATTAGTATATAAATAACTCATGCAACTCTATATGCAAAAAAAAAAACTATCTGGATAAAAATGCAAAGAAGATCTGAATAAACAGTTTTCCAAAGAAGATAAACCGATAGCCCACAGGCACATGAAAAAGTGTTCAATATTGCTATCATGAGAGAAATTCAAATAAAAATCACAATGAAATATCACCTCACACCTGTCAGAATAGCCATCATCACAAAAAGTCCACAAATAACAAATGCTCTTGAGGATGTGGACAAAGGGAATTCTTGTACACTGTTGGTTGTCATGTAAATTGGTACAATCACTGTGGAAAACAGTGTGAAGTTTCCTTAAAAAAATTAAAATATAACTATTATATGATCCAGTAATTTCATTCCTGGGTTTATATCACAAGAAAACAAAACTAATCTGAACATAAATGTCCATAGCAGAATTATTTATGATAGCCAAGATATGGAAGCAACTTAAGTGTCCATCAACAGGTGAGTGGATAAACAAAATGCAGTATATTTATACAATGTACTATTACTCAGCTATAAAGACAAATGAAATTTTTCCTCTTGTAACAGTATAGGTGTATCTAGAGAATATTATGGTTAATGAGATAAGTCAGATGGAGAAATACAAATCCTTTATGCTATTTCTTAAATGTGGCATTTAAAATATTAAAAAAATGAATATGTTTTATTTTATTAAACAAAACAGATACAGAATCACAGATATAGAGAACAAACTAGTTGTTGCCAGTAGGTAGAGAGAAAATGGGAAGGAGCAAGAGAGGGGTTGGATAAGATCTATGAAATAATTTATGCATAAAATAAAAATGCACCAAGAATCTACTGTATAGCACAAGGAAATATAGCCATTATTTTGTAATGATGTACAAGGAGTATAACACATAAAAATATTTAATCTTTATGTTGAACACCTGAAGCTATTATAATATCATAAATCAACTCTATTTGAATAAAATTTCTTCTCAACACTTAAAAATAAATTTTTTATAAGCCATTTTTTGAACATGCTTATCTTCTTTAATTTCCTATTTGGGATTCAACATGATATTTATCACATAGAAAAACTTGAGTTTTATTTACTTCTTTCTCTCAATTTCTGTACATTATTATTACCCTCAACTTGTTTCTTACTTAACCAACATATTTCTTGAGTTATTACTTCATGTCCCAACCCTTATTTCATCCTCCCCTGATTTTCTAAATAGCTGTGTAAATTCAAATATTTGCTCCCTTTATCCTATTTTCCTTTCTCTTTTTTTCTTATTCTACATCCATATATGTAGGGTCAAAGTCAAATTTCATATCCAGTTGAAATATTTCTCTTCTGTGTGTGTTATTCACTGAGTCATGTCCAACTCTTTGTGACCCCATGGACTGTAGCTGATCAAGCTCCTCTGTTCATGGAATTCTCCAGGCAAGAATACGAGAATGGGTAGCTATTCCCTTCTTAAGGGAATCTTCTGATCAAGGGATTGAATGTGGGTCTCCTGCATTGCAGGTAGATTCTTTACCATCTAAGCCTTCCAAACTCTATGCCTTCCAAATTAAACATAAACTTCTTGAAGGCATGCAAAATATCCTCCATTATCACAAATCCACATATAGAGCTCTAGGGTACTTTTTGTGCTATTATAATAGCATTTGGGTCAGGGGTCAGTCAAAGAATTCCTGAATACAGTCTGCCAGTTATACTGCAGCTTTCAAGGGGGCCTCAAGGAAAATCTACATATAAATGAAAGTCTCTGAATGGAAATCAAAGTACCATTTAATTTCTAGCATTGAAAATTAACAGTGACATTTTTCTGCTTGTGAAATATAGCCTGGTTGGTAGACAACCTAGTTTACAAACTTTTTTCTCTCAAATTTACAAACTCTTTTTTCTCAAAGTTTATCTAAAAGTTAATCTCAAAATTACAAACTCTTTTTTCTCAAAGGTAAGAGGAAGTAAGAAGTGAAGTGAAGTTGCTCAGTTGTGTCCGACTGTTTGCAACTCCATGGACTGTAGCCTACCATGCTCCTCCATCCACAGGATTTTCCAGGCAAGAATACTGTGAGTGGGTTGCCTTTTCCTTCTCTAGGAGATCTTCCCTGATCCATGGTTTGAGCCTGGATCTTCCTCCATCTGAGCCACCAGGTGGAGTTAAGCAGGTTAGGCAGTCATGAAGAGTGCAAAGTTCTCCTTCTCCTAGTATCAGAAATGCTCGTATGGTATTGAATCAAGCATCGTTATCTATATTTAGTGTAGACTAGAGATAGGTAATTTATAAATAGGTAACACTTATTTTACAATTGTTACCTAATATCATGGGTTTCCTGTTGGCTAAGTGGCAAAGAATCTGCCCACAATGCAGGAGATGCGGATTCGATGCCTGGGTCAGGAAGATCTTCTGGAGGAGGAAATGGCAACCCCTTCCTGTATTCTTGCTTGGGAAGTCACACGGAGAGAGGAGCCTGGCAGGATACAGTCCTTAAGTTGCAAAAGAGTCGAACATGACTTAGTGTCTAAACAACAACATCTAATATCACAGATTAAGAAACAAAATAATTTACAACATCTATTTTTCCCCTGTGAAAGTGTTAGTTGCTTAGTCATGTCTTTCAGTTATTCTCGTTAATGAATAAAGCTTTTGAACACTTCATATTTTTGAAGGACAATCAAGGCAATTTAAATATTTGATGTTGAAATACTGCAGCATAGAGCACAGCTGTCAAAATGGCACTGATAAGTTTCTAAGTGAAGGCTATTTCTGCACTGAAATAAAACGTTTCTAGCATATTTAACATAAAACCAAGCACTGAAGTAGAAAATCATTCCTCCTTCTGTGGATATGACTCAATACTCTATAGGATAATTTAAATATTTGGAAGGTTCTTATTAATTCAATAATTTATGAATATTCACAAAGCAAAGAGTCACAGAAAGAAGTGTATAGATGAAAAGTGCTGTAAAGAAAACTTCTTAACCATGATTTAGCAGGTTATAAACCTAATGATTAATCCCTTTTTAACTGGTTTGTTGAATTCTTATTGGAGTATAGTTGCTTTGCAGTGTTGTGTTAATTTCTACTATATAGTTAAGTGAATCAGCTATACATATACATACATCCCCTCTTTTTTAGATTTCCTTCCCATTTAGATCACCACACAGCATTGAGTAGAGTTCCCTGTGCTATTCAGTAGGTTCTTATTAGTTATCCATTTTATACATAGTAGTGTACATATGTCAATCCCAATCTCCTCTGCCCTTCTGGGTATCCATACATTTGCTCTCTCTATCTGTTTATTTATTTGTGCTTTGCAAATATTATCTGTACCATCTTTCTAGATTCCACATATATGTTTTAATTTATTAATTTATTTTTTTTCCTTTCTAACTTACTTTACTTTGTATGACAGTTTCTGTGTATGCATAAGTCACTTCAGTTGTGTCTGACTCTTTGCTACCCTATAGACTAGCCCATTAGGCTCCTCTGTCTATGGGATCCTCCAGGCAAGAATCTTGGAGTGGGTTACCATGCCCTCCTCTAGGGTTTCTTCCCAACCCAGGAATCAAACCCACATCTCTTTAAGTTTGCTGCATTGGCAGGTGCGTTCTTTACCACTAGCACCACCTGGGAAGCCCATGAAAGTCTCTAGGTGTATCTATGTCTCTAAAAATGGCACAGTTTTATTTCTTTTTAATAACTGAGTAATATTCCATTGTGTATATGTTACAGATCTTCCTTATCCATAAGTTCCATTATTTTATATCTGAGATCATATCACTGAAAAAAATATTAAGATGTCCAAAAGAAAAACATGTGTATTATATAATTAACATGGGTAAGAAGTAGAAAAGATAAGATTTTAAATTATATCCTATAAGGTCCAGGTATTATATAGAATTCCTTGACCCTCACTTTTTTCACTATGATTTTTAAAGATTAAATTAAAATAATAGGCTATTCTGACTATCTCATAAGACATTTATGTTAATAAATGAAAATAATTTTTGATAAAAAATATTGGGAATGCAACATGTGACCAAATACAAGTCTCTGTGTTCATTGTGTAGATACAGAGTTCCATTTTCATGTAGGACTATGAGAGCATAATTTGTCTTTAGCAGTTGGAAGAGCCCTAAATTTTTATCTTATGTATGAAATAAAACTGTTGCTTGTTCACCAAAATCTGGAGACATCCATAGCAGTGTTTCAAACTCATTACCTTAATGATAGATAGTGTAAGAAATTATTAATGAAAGCCAGGAATTCTGTGTCAAGTTGATGTCTCCTTCAATGCCAAATATAGATATCCTTATACATTTCTGTAGTCTGTCCTTATAACTGTTCCTCTAGGGACAAATGTTCCACTCTAATATACTGTGGCCTTCCAGCACTAAAATTCACATTGCGTATCACACTTAACTAGGTCTCATATATTCTGCCCTATATTTTTGACTTAATCTTTTACGTCTCTCCTCACTCATTCCTCAACTGTCACCCCAGGCTTATTTCTGCTCCTCAAACACACTGATGTTTGAGTCATGTTCTCACCTCAGGGCTAGTTTGAGCATACTGCCATCAACACTTTGTAGTTTTTTCCTTGATTTCAGATAAGTTTGAGGTCAAATGTCACTTTCACAAAAAGGGCTTTATTGCTGTAACTATCTAAAGACAATTCTTGACCATAAAAACCCCCAAATCACTGTCTATAATATTTTTATATTATTCTTTTCCTTTACTTATATTTACATTTATGTATACAGGGAAGTGACAAATAGATTCAAGGGATTATATCTGATAGACAGAGTGCCTGAAGAACTATAGATGGAGGTTCCTGACACTGTACAAGAGGCAGGGATCAAGACCATCCCCAAGAAAAAGAAATGCAAAAAGTAAAATGGTTGTTTGAGGAGGCTTTCCAAATAGCTGAGAAAAGAAGAGAAGCAAAAGGCAAAGAAGAAAAGGAAAGACATATCCATTTGAATGCAGAGTTCCAGCAAATAGCAAGGAGAGATAACAAAACCTTCCTCAGTGATCAATGCAAAGAAATAGAGGAAAAGAATAGAATGGGAAAGGCTAGAGATCACTTCAAGAAAATTATAGATACCAAGGGAATTTTTCATGCAAGGATGAGAATAATAAAGGGCAGAAATGGTATGAACCTAACAGAAGATATTAAGAATAGGTGCAAAGAATACACAGAAGAACTATACAAAAAAGATCTTCACAACCCAGATGATCATGATGGTCTGATCACCAACCTAGAGCCAGACATCTTGGAATGTGGAGTCAAGTGGGCCTTAGGGAGCATCAGTACAAACAAAGCTAGTGGAGGTAATGGAATTCCAGTGGAGCTATTTCAAATCCTAAAAGATGATGCTGTGAAAGTGTGGCTCTCAATATGCCAGCAAATTTGGGGAACTCAGCAGTGGCCACAGGACTGGAAAAGGTCAGTTTTCACCCCATTCCCAAACAAAGGCAATGCCAAGGAATGCTCAAATATCACAAGCTAGAAGAGTAATGCTCAAAATCCTCCAGTCCAGGCTTCACTAGTATGTGAAAGATGAAATTCCAGATATTCAAGCTGGATCTAGAAAAGACAGAGGAATCAGAGATCAAATTGCCAACATCTGTTGGATCATCGAAAAAACAAGAGAGTTTCAGGGAAAAAAAAATCTACTTCTCCTTAATTGATTATGTCAAAGCCTTTGACTGTGTAGATCACAAAAAACTGTTAAAATTTCAAGAGATAGGAATACCACCCCACCTTACCTGCCTCCTGAGAAATTTGTATGCAGGTCAAGGAGCAACAGTTAGAACTGAACATGAAAAATCAGACTGGTTCCAAATCAGGAAAGGAGTAAGTCAAGGCTGTATATTGTCACCCTGCTTGTTTAACTTATATGCAGAGTACATCATGAGAAATGCTGGACTGGATGAAGCACAATCTGGAATTAAGATTGCCGGGAGAAATATCAATAACCATATGCAGATGATACCACCTTTATGGCAGAAAGTGAAGAACAAAAGAGCCTCTTAATGAAGGTGAAAGAGGAGAGTGAAAACGTTGGCTTAAAACTCAACATTCAGAAAACTAAGATCATGGCATCTGGTTCCATCACTTCATGGCAAATAGATGGGGAAACAATGGAAACAGTGTCAGACTTTATTTTTTTGGGCTCCAAAATCATTGCAGATGGTGATTGCAGCCATGAAATTAAATGAGGCTTGCTCATTGGAAGAAAAGTTATGACCCACCTAGAAAGTGAAGTGAAGTTGCTCGGTCGTGTCTGACTCCTTGCAACTCCATGGAATGTTGCCTACCAGGCTCCTTCATCCATGGGATTTTCCAGGCAAGAATACCAGAGTGGGTTGCCATTTCCTTCTCCAGGAGATCTTCCCAACCTAGAGATTGAACCTGGGTCTTCCGCATTATAGGCAGACACTTAACCTTCTGAGCCATCATGGAAGTCTTATGACCCACCTAGACAGCTTATTAACAAGCAGAGACATTACTTTGCCAACAAAGGTCTGTCTAGTCAAAGCTGTGGTTTTTCCAGGATTCATGTATGGATGTGAGAGTTGGACTGTAAAGAAAGCTGAGTGATGAAGAATTGTTGCTTTTGAACTGTGGTGTTAGAGAAGACTCTTGAGAGTCTCTTGCACTGCAAGGAGATCTGACCGGTTCATCCTAAAGAAATCAGTCCTGAATATTCATTGGAAGGACTGATGCTAAAGCTGAAACCCCAATACTTTGGCCACATAATCTGAAGAACTGACTATTTGGAAAAGACCTTGATGCTGGGAAAGAGTGAAGGCATGAGGAGAATGGGATGACAGAGGATGATATGATTGAATGGCATCACCAACTCAATGGACATGAGTTTGAGTAAACTTCAGGAGTTGATTATAGACAGGGAGGCCTGGCATGCTGCAGTCCTTGGAGTTGCAAAGATTTCTACAAGAGTGATTGACTGAACTGAAAGTGTTTATGTTTACCTTTATTTTGTTAGTGCTTTGAAAATTATTCGATGCACTGATTCATTTATGAGTTTAAAATCTGTATCTCTGCATAGACTGAACATATTACAGGAGATTGTTTTATCATACTCTGCTCTCTCCAGTATTTGAAACAAATCCTGGCTGGCATATCAAAGCTTAACACACACACATGGTGTTGTGTTAGGGTTGAGTTGCAGTGGTTCATAAGATTCAATTTCCCAGACATCTCTTCCTAATTCTGAGTTCTACAGCATTACATTGGTAACTTGAAATTGGTCTAGTGGGAGCATTTCCTCCACACACATCAGCAAACACCACAAATCAAGGCTTTCTTTCTGGAATTTGTTGTTAAATATTTACTACTCTATCTATATATGACAGAGAGCATGAAAAGGTAACAAAATTCCTTTCCTATAACTAAAGATCTCAAATGAAGAAAATGTATCTGAACAGAAGCTTTTTCCTTTCTGTAGGCAATACCATTGTGGTTTAAAAAAAATGAGAAAAAGAAGCTTTGTCTCTAAGCCAGGGATAAAAACAGCAGCCAAAGAAATTATTGGGAAAAAATCCATCTCATCACGAGGTTAATGCCAAATAATTTGAAGCAATAACCAGTGTTCCTGACTATAAATAACTGACCCTTGCATTCTGGTAGTATCCAAATGTTGGGGAGGAATATATTTTCCTCTACCTTTCAGAATTCTTCTCACTGATCTAAGAATTAAATTAACATGAGACAAATTGCAGCTTACCTGGTGGATCAATGGTAAATTGCAATACAGGAGACACAGGAGATTCAGGTTCTATCCTTGGGTCAGAAAGATCCCCTGGAGAAGCGCACAACAACCCACTCCAGTATTATTGCCTGGAGAATCCCATGGACAGAGGAGCCTGGTGGGCTAGAGTCAATGGGTTTGCAAAGAGGCAGACATGTAAAGTAACTGGCTACACACACACATGCATGGGACAGACTGACAGGCAAAAATTATACAAAAGTTTCATTGTGTGTATACATGGAAGAGACTGAGGAATTTTGAGTAACTTGCCAAAATGGCAGAAATGCTCACATTAAATACATTAATCAGTGAAGGATAGGAGAGGATACTGGAACAGGGGGTTGGAACGTCAAAGGAGGGGGAAGACAATTCATACAGAGATGGAAAAGCAAATGTTTTGTAAACACACGTTGGGTGAGCTGTCCAGAGGCAACAGAACTGAGTGGACTTTGATCTCCAAGCCCTGGGGGGTTTCCCTCACCACATCTAGCATATCCTTTGAAGGTATCTCTGGGATAGCTCTATTCTGGGAAGAGGCCCTTTATCTCAATTCTTTAGGAAACTAAGAGGGAGGTGAAAAAAATGACTTATCAAGTCATCTTTTTCTTAAAAATAATTAAACTAAATTAGTACTCATACCTCTTGATCTCCCCAAAAGATACAGAAATGTATTTGCAAGAAAATAGTTTATTGGGATCTAAAGAATTAAAGTTTGGAAGACACAGATTCTGGTATAACTGAAAGAGTGTTCCAGGGAAGAGAAAAGAGTCAAAGACTTATTGAGGCTAAAGTCACAAGGGTTCTTAAAGTTACCTGGCTGTGAATGGCTAGGATACAAGTCAGGAAACATATGTCTCTAAGGAATCATGAGTTTTCATAGAGTGTGTGTCTAATAACTATCTTGAGTTTCTGGATGCCTTTGTGAGAACATTAAGTTATCAAGAGGTCAGATTCCATCCAGCCTATGACACTCACAAGTTAAAATTTCTCAATGACATCCTGGCTTTATTTTAGGGAGCTCTCTTAGCAATACAAATGATATTTTGGTTTCCTTTCCACACACCAAAGATAAATATTTTGGGGTGGCAAATTTTGCTCTGCTACTTCAATTTCTAAATAATAATCACAGAAACTGTGTTTGACAATTAAATTTTCCTCAGCTTAGCTCAGTTGCTCAGTCTTGTCCGACTTTTTGTGACCTCATGAATTGCAGCATGCCAGGCCTCCCTGTCCATCACCAACTCCAGGAGTTTACCCAAACTCATGTCCATCGAGTCCGTGATGCCATCCAGACGTCTCATCCTCTGTCGTCCCCTTCTCCACCTGCCCCTAATCCTTCCCAGCATTAGGGTTTTTTCTAATGAGTCAACTCTTTGCATGAGGTGGCCAAAGTATTAGAGTTTCAGTTTCAACATCAGTCCTTCCAATGAACACCCAGGATTGATTTCCTTTAGGATGGACTGGTTTGATCTCCTTGCAGTCCAAGGGACTCTCAAGAGTTCAAAAGCATAAAAAGCATCAATTCTTCAGCACTCAGCTTTCTTCACAGTCCAACTTTCACATCCATACATGACTAATGGAAAACCATAGCCTTGGCTACACAGACCTTTTCTGACTATATAATGTCTCTGCTTTTCAATATGCTGTCTAGGTTGGTCATAATGTTCCTTTAAAGGAGTAAGCGTCTTTTAATTTCATGGCTGCAATCACCATCTGCAGTGATGTTGGAGCCTCAAAAAATAAAGTCTGGCACTGTTTTGACTGTTTCCCTATCTATTTGCCATGACGTGATGGGGCCAGATTCCATGATCTTAGTTTTCTGGATGTTGAACTCTAAGTCAACTTTTTTACTCTCCTCTTTCACTTTCATCAAGAGGCTCATTCTTCTTCACTTTCTGCCATAAGGGTGTGTCATTTGCATATCTGAGGTTATTGATATTTCTCCCAGCAATCTTGATTCCAGCTTGTGCTTCTTCCAACCCAGCATTTCTAATGATGTACTCTTCATATAAGTTAAATAAGCAGGGTTACAACATACAGCCTTGACCCACACCTTTTCCTATTTGGAACCAGTCTGTTGTTCCATATCCAGTTCTAACTATTGCTTCCTGACCTGCAAACAGGTTTCTCGAGAGACAGGTCAGTTGTCTGGTATTCCCATCTCTTTCAGAATTTTCCACAGTTTATAGTGATCCACACAGTCAAAGGCTTTGGCATAGTCAATAAAGCAGAAATAGATATTTTTCTGGAACTCTCTTGCTTTTTTGATGCTCCAGCAGATTTGGCAATCTGATCTCTGGTTCCTGTGTCTTTTATAAGTCCACTTGAACATATGGAAGTACATGATTCATATATTGCCAAAGCCTGGCTTGGAGAATTTTGAGCATTACTTTACTAGCATGTGAGATGAGTGCAATTGTGCGGTAGTTTGAGCAATCTTTGGTGTTGCCTTTCTTTGGGATTCAAATGAAAACTGACCTTTTCCTGTCTTGTGGCCATTGCTGAGTTTTCCCAATTTGCTGGCATATTGAGTGAAGTACTTTCACAGCATCATCTTTCAGGATTTGAAATAGTTCAACTGGAATTCCTTCACCTCCACTAGCTTTGTTCGTAGTAATGCTTTCTAAGGCCTCCTTGACGTGACATTCCAAGATATCTGGCTCTATGTGAGTGACCACACCATCGTGATTATCTGGGTCATGCAGATCCTTTTTGTCCAGTTCTTCTATTTATTCTTGCCACCTCTTCTTAATATCTTCTGCTTCTGTTAGGTCCATACCATTTCTATCTTTTATCGAGCCCATCTTTGCATGAAATGTTCCCTTACTATATCTAATTTTCTTGAAGAGATCTTTAGTCTTTCCCATTCTACTGTTTTCCTCTATTTCTTTGCATTGATCACTGAGGAAGGCTTTCTTATCTCTCCTTGCTATTCTTTGGAACTCTGCATTCAAATGGGAATATCTTTCCTTTCCTTTGCTTTTCACTTCTCTTCTTTTCATAGCTATTTGTAAGGCCTACTCAGACAGTCATTTTGCTTTTTTGCATTTATTTTCCATGGGAGTGGTCTTAATCTTTGTCTCCTGTACAATGCCATGAACCTCTATCCATAGTTCATCAGGCACCCTGTCTATCAGTTCTAGTGCCTTAAATCTATAAGGAATGGTCTAGTGGTTTACTCCAATTTCTTTGATTCAAGTCTGAATTTGGCAATAAGGAGTTCATGATCTGAGCCATAGTCAACTCCTGGTCTTGTTTTTGCTGACTGTATAGAGCTTCTCCATCTTTGGCTGCAAAGAATGTAATAAATCTGATTTCAGTGTTGACCATTGGTGATGTCCATGTGTAGAGTCTTCTCTTGTGTTGTTTGAAGAGAGTTTGTGCTATCAACAGTGCATTTTCTTGGCAATACTCTATTAGCCTTTGCCCTGCTTCATTCTGTACTCCAAGGCCAAATTTTCCTGTTACTCCAGGTGTTGCTTGACTTCCTACTTTTACATTCCAGTCCCATATAATGAAAAAAAAAAATCTTTTCAGAGGTGTTAGTTCTGGAAGGTCTTATAGGTCTTCATAGAACCATTCAACTTCAGCATCTTCAGCATTAGTGGTCAGGGCATAGATTGGATTACTGTGATATTGAATGGTTTGCCTTGGAAATGAATAGAGATCATTCTGTTGTTTTTGAGATTGCATCCAAGTACTGCATTTTGGACTCTTTTGTTGACTGTGATGGCTACTCCATTTCTTCTAAGTGATTCCTGCCCACAGTAGTAGCTATAATGGTTATCTGAGTTAAATTCACCCATTCCACACTCCATCTTGGTTTGCTGATTCCTAGAATGTCGAAGTTCACTCTTGCCATCTGCTCTTTGACTGCTTCCAATTTGCCTTGATTCATGGATCTAACAGTCCAGGTTCCTATGCAATATTGCTCTTTACAGCATTGGACCATATTTCTATCACCAGTCTCATCGACAACTGAGTGTTCTTTTTTCTCTGGCTCCATCCTTTCATTCTTTCAGAGTTATTTCTCCAGTGATCTCCAGTAGCATATTGGGCACCTGCCAACCTGGGGAGTTCATCTTTCAGTGCCCTATTTTTTTGCCTTTTCATACTGTCCACTCAAGGCTAGAATCCTTCGGTGGTTTGCCATTCCCTTCTCCATTGGACTACATTCGGATATTATAAGTAGCAAATAATTGAATCTCGCTCTTTTATAATCTAACGTGATAATGTTTGCCTTTAAACTGCAGTCTTTAGAGCATTTACATTTAATATGATTATTCATATGGTTGTGTTTAAATCTTATATCTATTTGATTTACATTTGTCTACTCTATTTGTTTTTCCCTATTTAGAGTCATTTTTATTTCTAGAGCATCCTTATTTTTCTAAGTTATATATTTACTGAATAATTACAATTTCCATGTGCTCTACTCATTTAGTCTATTATTAATTTCTATTAAGATTTGTTTTGCCCATGGCTTATTTAAAAGTATCCTGTTTAACTCCAAGTATTTTGTGATTTTTCAGCTATTTCTTTGTTATTGATTTCTAGTTTAATTCCAGTGTGCTCTGAGAACATACTCTGTAAGATTTCTATCCTTTTAAATTGATTTAGGTGTGTTTTATGGCCCAGATTGTGATCTTTCTTGGTAAATGTTCCATGTGAGCTTGAAAAGACTGTGCATCTACTGTTGTTGGATAAACCAGTCTATAAATGTCAATTAGGTTCAGGTGATTAATGGTGTTGTTCAGTTCAAATACAGCCTCACTGGTTTTCTGTATGCTGGATCTATCCATTATATTATGAGAAGTGGTGAAACCTGCAACTCTAATATTGGATTTGTTTATTTCTCCTTGTGAATCTCTTTGTTTTTGTCTCATATATTTTAGCATGCTGGTCTTTGGGGCATATATCCGAGTGACTGTTATGTCTTACTACAGAATCGACACTTCTGTCGTTATATAATACCCCTCTTTTTTCCGGAAAATTCCCCTTGCTCTGATATGCTGGTTAAATTAATATAGCTAGTCTAGATTTCTTTTGCTTAATGTTTACATAAAATATCTTTCCTTATTTTCTTAATTTTAATCCATGAGTGTTTTATATATAAACTACATTCATATAGTTTATATGTAAACTAAGATTCTTCTGGATTTTATATTTCTTTCCACTCTGAAAGGCTCTGTTTATAATTGGTATATTTAAAACACTCACATTTAAAGTAATTATTAACAGAGTTGGTTTAATATCTATCTTCTATTTTCAGTATGTTTTACTTGTTCACAAGAGATCAAGACCATCCCCAACAAGAACAACAACAAAAAAGGCAAAAATGCAAAATTGTTGTCTGAGGAGGCCCTACAAACAGCTAAGAAAAAAAGGAGAAGCAAAAGGCAAAGAAGAAAAGAAAATATAGAAATATATATACATTTGAATGCAGAATTACAAAAAATACCAAGGAGAGATAAGAAAGCCTTCCTTAGTGATCAATGCAAAGTAATAGATCAAAAGACTAGAATGGGAAATACTAGAGATCTCTTCAAGAAAATTAGAGATACCAAGGCAAATTTTCATGTAAAAATGGGAGAGAAATGGTATGGACCTAACAGAATAATAAGATATTAAAAGAGGTGGCCAGAATATACAGAAGGACTATACAAAAAAGATCTTCAAGGACCAGATAACCACAATTGTGTGATCACTCACCTAGAGCCAGCCATTCTGGAAGATGAAGACAAGTGGGTTTTAGGAAACATCTCTATAAACAAAGCGAGTGGAGGTGATGAAATTCCAGATGAGCTATTTCAAATCTTAAAATATAATTCTGTTAAAGTGCTGAACTAAATGTGCCAGCCAATTTGGAAAAGTCAGCAGGGGCCACAGGACTGGAAAAGGTCAGTTTTCATTCCAATCCCAAAGAAAGGCAATGCCAAAGAATGCTTAAAATACTGCACAGTTGCACTCATCTCACATGGTAGTAAACTAATGCTCAAAATTCTCCAAGCCAGGCTTCAACAGTACTAGAACTAAGAACTTCCAGATTTTCAAGCTGGATTTGGAAACGCAGAGGAATCAGAGATCAAATTGCCAACATCCATTGGATCATCAAAAAAGCAAGAAAGTTTCAGAAATATATCTACTTCTGCTTTATGGACTATGTCAAAGCCTTTGACTGTGTGGATCACAACAAACTGTGAAAAATTCTGAAAGCAATGGGAATACTAGAACACCTGATCTTGAGAAATCTGTATGCAGGTCAAGAAGCAACAGTTAGAACTGAACATGAAACAACAGACTGGTTCCAAATTGGGAGAGGAGTGTGTCAAAGCTACGTATTGTCATTCTGCTTATTTAACTTATATGCAGAGTACATCATGAGAAATGCTGGACTGGATGAAGCAAAAGCTAGAATCAATATTGCCAGGAGAAATATCAATAACCTCAGATATGCAGATGCAAATATCCTTATGGCAGAAAGTGAAAAACTAAAGAGCCTCTTGAAAGTGAAAGAGGAGAGTGAAAAAGTTGGCTTAAACTCACCATTCAGAAAACTAATATAGATCAATGGAACAAAATAGAAAGCCCAGAGATAAATCCACGCATCTATGGACACCTTATCTTTGACAAAGTAGGCAAGAATATACAATGGAGAAAAGACAACCTCTTTAACAAGTGGTGCTGGGAAAACTCGACAGCCACTTGTAAAAGAATGAAACTAGAACACTTTCTAACACCATACACAAAGATAAACTCAAAATGGATCAAAGATCTAAGCATAAGACCAGAAACTATAAAACTCCTAGAGGATAACATAGGCAAAACACTCTCTGACATAAACCAAAGCGGGATACTTCATGACCCACCTCCCAGAATATTGGAAATAAAAGCACAAATAAACAAATGGGACCTAATTAAAATTAAAAGCTTCTGCACAACAAAGGAAACTATAAGCAAGGTGAAAAGACAGCCTTCAGAATGGGAGAAAATAATGGCCAGTGAAGCAATGGACAAACAATTAATCTCAAAAATATACAAGCAACTCCTGCAGCTCCATTCTAGAAAAATAAACGACTCAATCAAAGAGTGGGACAAGGAACTTAACAGACATTTTTCCAAAGAAGACATAAAAATGGCTAACAAACACATGAAAACATGCTCAACATCACTCATTATCAGAGAAATGCAAATCAAAACCACAATGAGGTATCACTTTACACCAGTCAGAATGGCTGTAATCCAAAAGTCTACAAGCAATAAATGCTGGAGAGGATGTGGAGAAAAGGGAACCCTCTTACACTGTTGGTGGGAATGCAAGCTAGTACAGTCACTATGGAAAACAGTGTGGAGTTTCCTTAGAAAAGTGCAAATAGACCTGCCATATGACCCAGCAATCCCACTGCTGGACATATACACCGAGGACACCAGAATTGAAAGAGCCACATGTATCCCAATGTTCATCGCTGCATTGTTTACAATAGCCAGGACACAGAAGCAACCTAGATGCCAATCAACTGACTAATGGATAAGAAAGGTGTGGTACATATACACAATGGATTATTACTCAGCATTAAAAAAAAATCATTTGAATCAGTTTTACTCAGATGGACGGAACTGGAGCCCATTATCCAGAGTGAAATAAGCCAGAAGCCAAAACAACAATACAGTATATTAACACATATATATGGAATTTAGAAAGACGGTAACGAGAACCCAGCATGCGAGACAGCAAAAGGAACGCAGATGTATAGAATAGACTTGTGGACTCTGTGGATGAGGGTAAGGGTGGGATGATATGGGAGAATGGCATTTAAACATGTTATTTGTCATGTGTCTAATCAATTGCCAGCCCAGGACTGATGCTCGGGGCTGGTGCATCGAGATTTCCCATGGGGAGGGAGGAGGGAGGGAGGAGGGAGTGGGGTTCTGGAGGGGGAGCATATATATACCCATGGTGATATCATGTCATTGTATGGCAAAACTAATAAAAAAAAATAAAAAAGAAAACTAAGATCATGGCATCTGGTCCAGTCATTCATGGCAAATAGATGGGGAAACAATGGAAACAGAGTCAGATTTTGTTTTTGGGGCTCGTAAATCACTGCAGAATGTAACTGTAGCCATGATATTAAAAAAAAAAAAAATGCTTGCTCCTTGGAAGCAAAGCTATGATCAACCTAGAGAGTACATTAAAAGTTAGAGACATTACTTTGCCAACACAGGTCGGTTTAGTCACAGCTATAGGTTTTCCAGTAGTCATGTATGGATGTAAGAGTTGGGCTATAATGACAACTGAACATGGAAGAATTGGTGCTTTTGAACTGTGGTGTTGAAGAAGTCGCTTGAGAGCCCCTTAGACTGCAAGGAGATCAAACCAGTCTATCCTAAAGAAATCAACCTGGACATTCTTTGGAAGGACTAGTGCTGAAGCTGAAACTCTAATACTTTGGCCACCTGATGTGAAGAGCTGACTCACCAGAAAATACCCTGTTTGGGGGAAAGATTTAAGGTGGGAGGCGGTGGGGATAAAAGAGGATGAGATGGTCGGATGGCATCACTGACTCAACGGACAGGAGTTTGAGGAAGCTCTGGGAGTTGGTGATGGACAGAAGAGCCTGCCGTGCTGCAGTCCTTGGGGTTGCAAAGAGTCGGACACGGCTGAAGTGAACTTGTTCATTGTTCCCATTTATCCTCCCATTACTTTCTGCCTTTTCTGATTTTAATTGAACATTTTATATAATTCCATTTTGTCTCTTCACTTAACATATCACTTATAATTGTTTATTACAAAGTTTGTTTAGTGGTTGCCCTAGAGTGTTAAAAATACATTTAGTAGTAATCGAATTCTCTCTCAAATAGTCCTATGTTACCTCATTCATAATCCATATACCTTATAAAATAATGTTTTAACATTATATTTATTTAGCTTAACATATTATATAATCATAAAATATATTGTTGTCATTATTATTTTGAACAAGTATCTATTATATCAGTAAAGAATAAGAAAAAATGTCTTATTATATCTTTATTCCTATTTCCAAAATCTTACTTTTTCAGATACAGTCTGAGTTTCTGACATATTTTCTTTTTGAAAAACTTATCAGAAGGGAGGTGGGAGGGGGTTTCTGGAAGGAGAACACTTGTATACCCATGGTGGATTCATGTCAATGTATGGCAAAATCAACACAATAATGTAAAGAAAATAAATGAATAAATATTTAAATAAATAAATAAATCACCCCCCGCAAATAAAATAAAATTTCTTATAAGTCAGGTCACAAGGGATTTGGTTTAGGTCATATCTGAATGGTCTAGTGGTTTTCCCCACTTTCTTCAATTTAAGTCTGAAGTTGGCAATAAGGAGTACATGATTTGAGCCACAGTCAGCTCCCGGTCTTGTTTTTGCTGACTGTATAGAGTTTCTCCATTTTTTGGCTTCAAAGAACATAATCAGTCTGATTTCAGTGTTGGTCATCTGGTGATGTCCATGTGTAACGTCTTCTCTTGTATTGTTGGAAGAAGGTGTGTGCTATGACCAGTGCATTCTCTTGGCAAAACTATGTTATCCTTTGCCCTGCATCATTCTGTACTCCAAGGCCAAATTTGCCTGTTACTCCAAGGTGTTTCTTGACTTCCTACTTTTGCATTCCAGTCCCCCATAATGAAAAGGACATCTTTTGGGGGGTGTTAGTTCTAGAAAGTCTTATAGGTCTTCATAGAGCCATTCACTTTCAGCATCTTCAGCATTAGTGGTCATGGCATAGACTTGGATTACTGTGATACTGAATGGTTTGCCTTGGAAATGAACAGAGATCATCCTGTAGTTTTTGAGATTGCATACAAGTACTGCATTTTGGACTCTTTTGTTGACTGTGATAGCTACTCCATGTCTTCTAAAGTATTCCTGCCCACAGTAGTAGATATAATGGTCATCTGAGTTAAATTCACCCATTACAGTCCATTTTAGTTTGCTGACTTCCAGAATGTCGATGTTCACTCTTGCTGTCTACTCTTTGATCACTTCCAGTTTGCCTTGATTCATGGACCTAACAGTTCAGGTTTCTGTGCAATATTGCTCTTTACAGCATCGAAACTTGCTTATATCACCAGTCTTATCCACAACTGGGCATTGATTTTGCTTTGGCTCCATCCCTTCATTCTTTCTGGAGCTATTTCTCCAGTGATCTCTAGTAGCATATTGGGCCGCTACTGACCTGGACGTTCATCTTTCAGTGTCCTATCCTTTTGCCTTTTCATACTGTTCATGGGGTTCTCAAGGCAAATCTACTGCAGTGGTTTTCCATCCCCTTCTCCAGTGAACTACATTCTGTCAGATCTCTCCACCATGACCTGTCTGTCTTGGTGGCACGCATGGCATGCCATAGTTTCAATGAGTTAGACAATGCTGTGGGCCATGTAGTCAGACTGGCTTGTTTTCTGAAATTGTGGTTTCAGTCTGTCTGCCCTCTGATGCCCTCTCTCAGTGTCTACCATCTTACCTGGGTTTCTCTTATGTTGGACGTGGGGTATCTCTTCACGGCTGCTCCAGCTAAGTGCAGCTGCTGCTCCTTATGACTTAGTTTTAAAAGACTAGATCTGATAGACAGAGTGTTTGATATACAATGGATTGAGGTTCGTGACATTGCACAGGAGACAGGGAGCAAGACCATCCATAAGGAAAAGAATTGCAAAAAAGCAAAATGGCTGTCTGAGGAGGCCTTACAAATAGCACTGAGAAGAAGAGAAGCAAAAAAAGCAAAGGAGTAAAGGAAAGATATGCTCATTTGAATGCAAAGTTCGAAAAAATAGTAAGGAGAGATAAGAAAGCCTTCCTCAGTGATCAATGCAAAGAAATAGAGGAAAACAGTAGAATGGGAAAGACTAGAATCTCTCCAAGAAAATTAGATATACCAAAGGAACATTTCATGCAAAGATGGGCTCAATGAAGGACAGAAATGGTATGGACCTAAAGGAAGCAGACAATATTAAGAAGACATGACAAGAATACACAGAGGAACTATACAAAAAAGATCATCATGACCCAGATAATCATGATGGTGTGATCACTGACTTAGAATCAGACATCTTAGAATGTCAAGTCAAGTGATGGGCCTTAGGTAGCTTCACTACGAACAAAGCTAATAGAAGTGATGGAATTCTAGTTGAGCTATTTCAAATCCTAAAAGATGATGCTGTGAATGTGCTGCAGTCAATATGTCAGCAAATTTGGGAAACTCAGCAGTGGCTACAGAACTGGAAAATGTCAGTTTTCATTCCAATCCCAAAGAAAGGCAATGCCAAAGAATCCTCAAACGATGGCACAATTGCACTCATCTCACACACTATTAAAGTAATGCTCAAAAATCTCCAAGCCAAGCTTCAGCAATATGTGAATCATGAACTTCCAAATGTTCAAGCTTGTTTTATAAAAGGCAGAGGAACCAGAGACCAAACTTCCAACATCAATGGATCATCAAAAAGGAAAGAGAGTTCCAGAAAA
>ML664163.1:13709500-13743182 GCA_007570785.1 Antilocapra americana | reverse complement strand
ACATCAAGGCGGTATATTGTCACCCTCTTTATTTAACTTATATGCATAGTACATCATGAGAAATGCTGGGCTGGAAGGAGCACAAGCTGGAATCAAGATTGCTGGAAGAAATATCAATAACCTCAGATATGCAGATGACACTACCCTTATTGCAGAAAGTGAAGAAGAACTAAAGAGCTTCTTGATGAAAGTGAAAGATGAGAGTGAAAAAGTTGACTTAAAGCTCAACATTCAGAAAACTAAGATCATGGAATCTGGTCCCATCACTTCAAGGCAAATAAATGGGGAAGCAGTCAAAACAGTGTCAGACTTTTTTTCCCCTGAGCTCCATACTCACTGCAGATTGTGATTGCAGCAATGACATTAAAAGATGCTTACTCCTTGGAAGGAAAGTTATGACCAACCTAGACAGCATATTGAAAAGCAGAGGCATTACTTTGTTAACAAAGGGCCGTCTAGTAAAGGCTATGGTTTTTCCAGTGATCATGTATGGATGTGAGAGTTGGACGGTGAAGAAAGCTGAGCACTGAAGAATTGATGCTTTTGAACTGTGGTGTTGGAGAAGACTCTTTAGATTCCCTTGGACTGCAAGAAGATCCAACTAGTCCATCCTAAAGATCAGTCCTGGGTGTTCATTGGAAGGACTGATGTTGAAGCTGAAACTTTGGCCATCTCATGCAAAGAGTTGACTCAGTGGCAAAGACCTTAATGCTGGGAAGGATTTGGGGCAGGAGGAGAAGGGGACGACAGAGGATGAGATGGTTGGGTGGCATCACTGACTCAATTTACATTGGTTTGGGTAGACTCCAGGACTTGGTGATGGAAAGAGAGTCCTGGCGAGCTGTGGTTCATGGGTCACAGAGTCGTACACGACTGAGCGACTGAACTGAACTGAATTGAACTCAGGGTATTTTATTTACTTGTATGTGAATTCACTTAGTCATATCTGACTCTTTGAGATCCTATGGACTATAACCCACCAGGCTTCTTCGTCCATAAGACTTTCCAGGCAAGAATACTGGAGTGGGTTGCCATTTCCTTCTCCAGGGGATCCTCTGACCCAGGAATTGAACTTGGGTCTCCTGTATTGCAGGAAGACTCTTTACCCTCTGAGCCTTAGTTGTATAAACACATATATTTCTTTTACTTTTGATTCATTTGTGTAGATGTAGAATTGAATCTGGTACGTTTTTTAAACCTAAAGATCTTTCTTTCTTTATTAATTTTTAAAATTACAGATCCCTTGGTGATTAATTCCGTCAGTTTCTTTTTATGTCTGAAAAGGGCTATATTCATGTATACTTTAAAAAATACCTTTTGTATGTTTAATATTTCCTTTTTCTTTTTACATTTGAAGTTGTTGCTCCAGGGTCTTCTTATTTGCATTATTTCTCATAACAAATTTGCTTACTTTGTTGTCTTTCTTCTTCTATATATAATGTGGCTTTTCTCCAGTTGCTTTTGAGAGCATCTCTTTATTACTTCACTTCAAGCAATGTGTGTATGACATACTGACATTGAGCTTTCCTCGTGTTTATTGGGTTTAATGTTTGTTAATCTTAAATCTGTCGATTGATCAGATTAAAAACCAAATTTAGTCTTTATTTTTAAATATTTTCTATCATCTCCACTCTCTCTTCTTAAATAAACTCTATTTACCTGTATATTCACAGAGCTTTCCCCATAGATTGATTATGCTTTTTCAATTTATTTATAGTATTCATTCATAGGCTTGAAGAGAAGCTCTGTATAAATCTGAGGCTCTGCCTCTTGCAACCTGCTTATTGCATTGCAGACACGTCCACGCTCACAAGCTCAGTAGCTTAGTCATGTTCGATTTGTTGCGACCCGGTGGACTTTAGCCTTCCAGACTCTTCCTCCTCAGTCCATGGCATTTTTCAGGCAAGAATACTGGAGTGGTTGCTATTTCCTACTCCAGGGGATTGTCCCAACCTAGGGATTGAATCCGTCTCTCTTGTGTTTCCAGCATTGGCAGATGTATTCTCTCCACCCTGGCCTAAAAAGTCAAGCTATTTTTGACTTCCTGAGTACTCAACGCTGTCTCCTCAACTCAGAGAAATTGCTTGGCTCTGTTGAATTTCTATGTACCTATTCTGACCTGACAACTTTCAGCAGTAAGCTGGGGAAATAGTATAACTCACTTATAATTTGTATATATAATTTTTTCTATTAGGTATAACTGTCAATGAACACTGTATTCCAATGTCTGAGAACAATTAGTTATATAGTTTGTTAACTTTTTAGTTGTTTATTATAGAAATAAATTTGTTACTCTATCCTAATGAAAAACAGAAGAATGTAAGTTTCTATACCTTTCAGCACACTAGAAATCTGTGTGCATGTGTATAACATTATTCAGTCATCACATATGAGCTCCCAGGTGGCTCTAGCAGTAAAAAAAAAATATAACCCTCCTGCCAGTGCAAGAAACATAAGAGATATAGGTTCACTCTCTGGGTTTGGAAGATCCCCTGGAGAAGGAAATAACTACCCACTCTGGTATTCTTGCCTGGAGAATTCCATGTACAGAGGAGCCTTGTGGGCTACAGTCCATGGGGTCTCAAAGAGTTGGAAATGATTAAAGGACTAACACACCATGTTAAAATCAGTTCCCCCAAGATATTGTTTGTTTTATATTTCACCTAATTAATCATATTTGATTCTATATATTTTCCTTTTATATGTTGAATTCTGTAAGGCCTTCTCTTTAAAGGTATTTAATATATATACATATATATAACATATATATTATATTAACCTCTTTTATAATGTAATCTCTTTTATATTATTTATACTAGCTGATGCTCATGCATGATTTTATATGTGTAATATTTTCTGCAAAATTAACATTTTTCTTTCTGTGATTATTCTGGTTTTGTTTATTTATTTGTTTGTTTAATTACATACCCTGACACTCTAACACAAGCAAAACTGAGAAAGTTCTGAATCCCTTTTCTGGTTTAATTCTGTTTTGGTAATTTTGGTTAGATGGTATAATTTTATTTTGATTCCACTAGGAAGAAAAATCACTTCTTTATATAAAGTAATGCTGAAATCACATAATGCAGTCGATGTAAAAATTATTAAAAATTCCCTAGCAGCACTACTTAATTAAATATTTGGTCATCAAATAGTAGTGATTTATATTATTATAGCATTCTGTGATTTAATGAAACTCTGAATAGTTCTCACATCAGATACTAAGTGATTTAAACTATGAAATACAGGAGGATATATCGCTCTTGAATGATTTAACCAAGTACTGAACTTGATATTTGACTCCAAACTCCTCTTCTTTACTCTCTCCTATCTACCTAGCTAGGTAGCTATGTATCTATGCATCTATCTATATTTCATTTAGAGATGTTTCATCTCTCTATTCATGTACCACATTTGATTATATTTTCTATTCTTAATTAACTGAGTATTTTTATAAGCACCTGCAAAATATTAACAAATCTATGTTCTCTGATGAATGGTAACATAATGAATAAATAATTATTAAAGACCCTTTTCGTGGCATTTTTCAAAGTATCTTGAGAGTGATACTATTCAAAGAACACAAGTCTCACTATCTGTCTCTGTTATAACAATAAGTTTACTAATTTATTTCTGCATTTATGAATCTCAAATTTATTGTATTTTCAAACTTTGTCTTTAAATGTGTCTTACATCTTTTTTCTAATTTACACTTTTATATCTAACATAAACATGAAACAAGGATATACAAGTAAAACTCTCATACAAAATAAATGCACTGTGATAAAAACATGCTTGTCAAAAATTAAATAAGTTGTTTCAAGTTCTACCCAATTAGTCCTCATATTCTTGTGCTTAAGAGCACTTAAGTTAATCCAGTACAAGTATAGCTTGGCATAAAATTCTCCTCATACTTTACTCTTCTTGATTAATCTTCTGCTGCTCCTAGCAAACACCCTGAGAACTAATTCTTCTGGAGTATTCACCATTTCCTAAGCACATCATGCTTTTTTAATTCTTCAGACCTTTTCAAAAACTTTCTTTCAACTGGCCTACCTATTTTCTCATATCTCAAAGTTGTTTTCCACATCCATATCAAAAATTACTTATGTGTCACCTTTCAACTCACTCTATGTGAATCATACACAGTCATTAACTGGAAACAGAATTGAACCAGGATTGGAGATCTCTAATGTACTGTGGAAAAGTTCCAGTTAGAAAAATGTGAAAGCACCAACACATTCACAGGAAAGAACTTAATGCTTGCAAATCCATGATTAAAGTACTTGAGACCCTCTCAATGTATAGTTTCTCCAGCTCTTCAGCTTATAGGCCAAACCACAATGAAATAGAAGCCTTGTTCCTCAAAGTATTCTCTAACAGTACATGTTTGATTAATCATGAAGCTACTGGAAATGAATGTGCAGGAAAATGAAAATATATTTACCTTTAGTTTATGAATAGCCTGATGGAAGTAGGCAGTTCATGTAATATCGAGTCCCTAGCATAAAAATACCTAAGATATAATCATTTTTGTATTATTTGATTTAAGCTTTGCTCTTCTTATTTGGTTATTTGTTCAATCCAGTTATTCATTTGACATTTATTTGAGCATCTACTATGTTCTATGTACTTTATTCACAGTTCATGAAATATTTGTTTAAAATGAACTCTATTTTCAAGGAGCTATATTCTAGTGAGTGAGGCAGATGAAGCAATGAACAAAATTTGTACATAAATTTTTCAACATGTAAAGGGAAGATAAATGCTATGGAAAAATAGAATGACAAACTAATTTAGAAATGTCAGGAGGGAGTAACAGGTTGTAATTTTAAATATAAAGATTGAGAAAGTTTTCATTTAGATAGACAGAGATGTGGCTTTGTCTCAGTAAATAGAGTTCCAGACATGGGGAAAGGTTAGTGAAAATGTCCTAGGGCAAAATTAGTGTTCCACAACTTCTAGGAAAAAAAAAAGGAAGGCAGTTAAGCAGGCCAGAAGCCAGCAAGAGAACTAGAGAAAAGGAGGCATGTGGTCAGAAAGAAAAATTAGATCATACTGTGCATTAAAGATTGGGTCTTTTGAGTACTGCTTTGGATAAGGTTGTATGGTTATCTAAATTTTATTGCTTTTTGAACTATTTGAACTCACATGCAGTATATTGTTTTAAATTTTGAAGGTAAAAACTTGCACAGTTGAATACATTTTGCCAACTATTCTTTTCTATAGTTGGCATACTTCACCACTAGAATCTAATAGCAAGCATTAAATTTACATATTCATGAAATTACTACCACTATTTGTAAGTCCTACCAAAAACTGTAGTGCTTTAATACATTCCCAAAGCTGTTAACACAATTACTAATTAGACTGTTGGAGGGCTCTTTTATGTGCAGAAAGATAAAAGAGAATTTTTTGAAGATATATTCCATTTTGCTACTTATAGTTCATATACTTTCAATTAAAAAAAGATTACAGTTAAATTGGTATTCCAATTATGGAAATTTCATACTGTAGTAAAGAAGCATATTAAGAAAAAATCATATTACAAAAGTGACACTTCAATATAAACAGGGAAGTGGATCATGAGGCATTTTGGTGTGCTGTATGAAAAATATATTATGTAACTGCAGTGTAAAAGAAGAGGTTGACCGACCTTTAAATATAATTTATAATGAGAACATATATGAACCTTTATAAGATAAAGTCAGAAATATTTGATTCCACTATTGAGACACCCTAATATTTTGTACAAATTAAAATACTCTTCTCAGAATTATTTCTATTTCTTTCACTTAAATAATTTTTCCCATGACTCACTTCAGTTTCATGATATACTACAAGCTTGACATTCTGTTGGCTTTCAAATGACATTATCTCAAGGCTTAAAATTAGCTTACTGTCAGTCTGTTAGCAGGATGCTTTGGAGATATCACTGGAGCCAGAAATGCACCAGGGAAACACTGACTGTTTTTACCTCCAACATAGACATTAGTCAAAACTAAGGGATGTCAACTTTTTGTCATCAATCAACATATCAATTTTAAGCTCTAAAAGTATAATAGTAAATCACTAACACCAAAATACATCCAGACAAGGTTTACTCTTATTATTAAAATAAGAGAAAAAGGATTTCATTTATTCTGGTTTTATTATAGCTTTAGGTAGTATCTATTTGATATAGAAGCATAGAGCTGACCAAGTACTCCAGTGCTGTGAGTTGTTTTGATTCTAAGTTTATGACCTTGAGACTCAATTTTGTCTGTTAACTCTCAAGGCTACATAAGTCACAAATCCTGACCTATCTGCTCCTTCACGTCTTCATTGATTAAAAAAATAATAATAACTTTTTGAAAAACATGTACTGAATTCTAAATAAATGAAACATTACACTTGTTTCCTAGTATTTAGTAGTGAAATATAAAGAAACAATTTTATAAACCAATAACTTAAAATTATTGAAGAGCAATTTGGAAACACAGGGATCTTTATCTCTCTATGTTCATTCTGAGAATTGTAAGTGACATAATATTTTTGTGATAATGTTAACGATTGGAGCATCAGTTGGCTAGCTAATCAATAAATGTTAATAGATCATCATTTTTTTTCTAACACTACCTTCAGCTCCGTTAATATCTTTAACAAACTCATAAAACTAAGCATTCCAGCAATGAGCTTAGCAAAATATTGCCTGATGGAAAACATCAATTTATTGTTTGTACATGTCTTTGCTTTGTCTTGCTCAGGCACTAAATCATGCCCAACACTTTTGTGACTCTGTGGACTATAGCCCACAGGCTCCTCTGTTCATGACCTGCTTATTGGCTAAAAAGTAAAAATGGCCACACTATCACATTGGGTCTCCAGAAGCCGACACTGATGTGATTTGTGTGAAAATGATTTGTTTAAGAATTACCTCTGTAAATGATAGAAAGTGGGGCCTCTGAAAGGAAAGGAAGTCATAGTACCATGAAATTAACTTGTACTCACTATTTCAGGGAAGCAAGCAGCTAGGGACTCTGGATGGTCCCCATCATGGGGTAAAAGCGACAGTACATTAATTCTTCCTCACCCTCCAGTCATTATTTAAGAGCTAAAGAAAAGATGCAAAGGGTGTTACTGTCCAGGAATTTCTGCTTTTGCTGTCTATAGGAAAAGTAAGTCCCAGTATCCTGAGGAAAGTGTGCCAGCGTAAACACAAGGGTTGGTAACTGAAGTGGATATGGGTAAGCAATGAAAGTATCTGCTGGAGTATTCTCTAAATTTTGAAGTTTTATCTTTAGTTTTTAGAAATAATTTATGTTGATATTTTGTTAACATTACAAATATATACACATATATATATATATATATAATGTATATTTACATAATGTTATTAAGCAAACGTATTAATAAGTATTAGAAAAACTCAAAATTCAGAGAAATACAAAAACTTCCCACCCATAGAAGAACCACATATTAGTCAAGGATATTATTTGTCACTTACTCTATTTTTCAATAAATAATAAATTATTGACATACATATTTACAACTCTAAAACTTTTCTGAGTGTTGGTATGAAAGTAATTTCAAGTCTGTCAGGAAATTATTTTATTAATTTCCTTGAAAAAAAAGTTGGACATGAAAATCCTATAGGTGACATCCTATTTAATGATGAAACAAACTCTTTTGCTTAAGTTTAGAAAGTAAAAAGGTAAGAAAAGAGGTCATCTTATTTATTTTTTTCTACTATTTATAATAGAATTCTTATCATGTAAAATAAGGCAAAAAAATCTTTAAGTTCAGAATTGAAAAAACAAAAGTATTCATTTGGGGATGGCAAGATTATAAACATGGAATAATGCAAGTGATATGGAAAACAAATTATGAGAATTATGAAGTAAATTCAGCAAGGTCACAAGGCAGAGCATCAATATTTAAAAAATTAAATGAATTTATACATTTCAACATGAGTGAATACTTAAAAACTGTATTTACAAAAACATAAAAACAGAAACAATTTAAAAGAGCAAGAACTCTACACTAAAAATTCAAAACTGAAAAAAAGAGTTGCCTTTGCTAGCATCTAAATGGTTGCAGTCTATCACAAGGACACTTATTTTCCCTGCAAAATGAAAATTGTGCATGAGGCAATGATCATTTTCCTCATCTTGCTGAGTAGTAGATAAAATTAGAGGGGCTACAGCATCCTCCCAAGGTAGCCCTGCTTGTAACTGGTAACTAGGATGAGCCACTTTAGTCTCTTCCTTATAAAAGTAAGGAACCTGTACATTTCCCATCCATATTCTACAGACTTCTACTCCTTTTCTCCTTTCATCCCCAGTGGCAGTCACTTCTCCACCTTTGCAATTTCATTTAATGATCGAGTTCAATCCCACCTCCCCCAAAAAATGACTGTTAGAGATTTTAAACAAAGCATTTTAAAATTAAGTGACATGTGTTTTGAATGAAAATTTTAAATTTATAAAAAAGCTATTGTATAATTTAAAGAAACTCCAGTCAACCACTTGGTATGCTCAAATAATATTTAAAATATTCAATAAACTGATATATCTGATAATGTTAAATACTAAAATGATTCTGCATGTATATATCTTTAATAACTCAATCTTATTACAGAATTTCAAAAAACTTTAAAATTTATGCAACTTGGAGCTCTTCACTCATCTTTCACAAAGATGAGGTCATTTTTTAAATTTCATTTTGCCAAAAGACATAACTGTTGACAAGTGACAAATTGAAATACATAGTACCAATTTTCCGCATTCTGATTGCACAAGTGTGATATTCTATCATTGGGTTTTCACTTTTTTTTTAAAGAGGTTGTATGTAATCTGAATCACCAATATTTTTATTTCTTCATATTGATGTAGGAAGTTGTCAGAACATACCTGATATAAACAGATTACTTTTTAGTATGTAAGATATTAGAGATAAGCAAATAAAGAAGCATTCTATTTTTAAGACTCATTCCTCTCAAATCTTCTGGAATAGGTTAGTTTCCTGCATCCAATCAGAGTCATCCATTCTGTAGGGCTAGCAGTGAGGCTAGCATCTGTCAGTATCTTTCTCTCATACTAAGACTCACCATGCTTAATGTTCATATTGCCTCTTTGCCATTGCTTTCCATATAACCCCAGAGTAACCTAATTTATTTTTCATTCTAAAGTCAGGATTATATTCAGAAAGCAATATCTCAGGGCTTGAACTCCTCATTATTTCCCTCAAAGATTGCATTTAAATTTATGGAGTAAAAGGAAGCCTTACAAAACAAGTTCTAGTTTAGATTGTGAATCCAGACTCACTTCAAACAGATATACTTATTTAAGTTTATTTCAAAATCAACATGTAACCTAAATTTTCACATTTTTTACCTCTTTATAACCCTAACCCTAACCCTAACCCTAACCCTAACCCTAACTGTAGATTAGTTTGTATCTTATAGAAATTCATACAAATGGAATAATAGAGGTTGTACTTCTTTTTGGTTGGTTTTATTCACTTGGCATGATTATTTGGAAGTTCATCCATGCTACTGTGTATGTACATAGTTCTTTTCATGCTTTCGGAGTACTAGTCTATGGAATAGCTCCACCAAAATTTATAAACATG
The DNA here is from genome assembly GCA_007570785.1 of Antilocapra americana. Taxonomy (NCBI): domain Eukaryota; kingdom Metazoa; phylum Chordata; class Mammalia; order Artiodactyla; family Antilocapridae; genus Antilocapra; species Antilocapra americana. Next base: position 13,733,570 of record ML664163.1, on the reverse strand, counting down.
CTGGAATATTTTCACTTTAGGTCTATTTCAAATAGACACAATGAACCTTTGTGTACAGTCTTTTTATAAATATATGCTTTTATTTCTCTTGGATAGATACCTACCAGTTGAAGATGAGAAATAGAGTAAGAGTATAATTTATTTATTTTTTAATAAATACTTTATGCATTTAGATCCATATTAAGTTCACCATAAAATATAGGGGAAGATATAGACATTTTCCTTATAAATTCTGCCCCCACGCATGCATAGTCTTCTCCATTGTCAACATCCAAACCAGAGCAATATAGTTTTACAATTGTTGAGCCTGCATGGGCACATCATGATTACCCAAAGTCTATAGTGAACATTATTTTTCATTTAGTATTGCAGAGTTTATGGATTTGGACACATCATGATGGCATATATCCATCAGTATGGTGTAATACAGAATATTTTCAATGTTCTAAAAATCTGTGGTCTGCCTAGTCATCCATCTTTGCCTCTACTAAGCCTAGAAGCCACTGAATTTTTTTTAATTGTCTTCAAAATTTATTCCTTTTCCAAACAGGCATATAGTTGGAATCATACAGTATGTAGCCTTTTCAGATTGGCTTCTCTCACTCAGTAATAGGCATTTAAGTGTCCTCCAAGTCTTTTCACGGCTTGGTCACTTACTTCTTTTTACCACTGAGTAATATTTTATTGTCTGACTATATCCTATTTTATCCATTCACTTCCTGAAGAACACCATGATTGATTTCAAGTTGTGGCAGTTTTGAATAAAACTGCTAGAAACATTCATGTGTAGGCTTTTTGGTGACTTGTTTGTGGATACAGTTTTCCATTCTTTTGGGTAAATACCAACGAAAGTGATTTTTGGTTTGGAAAAAAAAATATTCTGAGTTTTTAAAGAAAACATCAGATTGTTTTCCAAAGTGTCTCTACCATTTTACTTTCCCGTCAGTAGGGAATGTGAGGTTTTCTCACTCCACATCCTTGTTAGCATTTCCTGTTGTCTGTGCTCAGATTTTTTGCCATTCCAATAAGCGTGTAGTTGTATTTCATAGTTCGTTTAACCTCATTTTCCTGATGACATTTAATTTGGAACATCTCATATGCTTATTTGCCATCTGTATATCATCTTTAATGAGGTGTCTGTTAAGCTATTTAGCCCATTTTTAATTTTGGGGGGCTGAATTTTAAGTGTTTTTTATATACTTTGGATATAGGCCTTCATTAGATGTGTATTTTGAAAATTGTTTCTGTCAATCTATGGCTTGTCTTCTGGAAATTTTATAGTTAAGGTCAGATAGAAGATCTGGGAGAAGAAGCTGCTGGAACCAGTAACCAGTAGGAACTTTAAAATGGTAATTAATGAATGTAGGAGACTAATTGTGGACCATCTTGAAAGTTAAAAACTTCTTGATACACCAAAGAAAACAATGATAAATTGGACTTTGTTATAAACTAAAACTTCTACTACGTGAGTGATACTACTAAGAGAGTGAAAATACAGGTAACGACTGAGGGAAATATTTGGAAATATTTGCAAAAAACATATCTGACTTGGGATTCCCTGGTGGCTCACATGATAAAGAATCTGCTTGCAATGTGTGAGAATGGGTTCAACCTCTGGGTTAGGAAGATCCCCTGGAGGAGGGCATGGCAACCCACTCCAGTATTCTTGCCTCAAGAATCCCCAAGGACAGAGAATCCTGGTGGGCTACAGGCTGGGATTGGAGAGAGTTGGACACGACTGAGTGACTAAGTACAGTATATATCTGATATAGGGCTTTTATTCAAAAGATGCAGAGAACTCAGAACTCAGCAATGAAGAACCAAAATTTTAAGTAAAAATGGGGAAAGATCTGAACAGACACTTCTCACATCAAGGAACTATCACAATACATGTATTAGAGTGGTGAAAATCCAAAACACTGGCAATACCAAGTACAGCTGAGGATGTGGAGCAAAGAAGTCTCTTATCACAGGTGGAAATGCAAAATGGTATTAATAATACATACACTTTAGAAGAGAACTTGGCAGTTTCCTAAAAAGCTAAACATAACTTACCATATCCACTCAACTGAACTAAAAATGTATGTTCAGGCAAAGACCTACACATGAATGTTTATAGCAACTTTATTTAAATTTGCCAAAAATGGAAAGCAGGAGCATATGTGAACCCTTGGCGGTTTCATGCCATTATATGGCAAAACCAACACAATAAAGTAAATAAAATTTAAAAGATAGATAAATAAATAAATAAAATAAAATAAATGAAAAAAAATAAACACATTATTCATTTGCTTGGAAAAAAAATAGAAAAATGGATAAGCAAATTGTGGTACATCCAGTCAATGGACTATTATTCAGTGATAAAAAGAAATGGAGCACAGGGGGTAACTGAAGTAGTGAACTATTTTGATTTGATATTCTACAGGTAGGTACATGGCAATATGCATTTGACAAGGCAGGAGGAGAAGGGGATGAGAGAGGATGAGGTGGTTGGATGGCATCACCGACTTAATGGACACGAGTTTAAGTAAACTCCGGGAGTTGGTGATGGGCAGGGAGGCCTGGCATGCTGCAGTCCATGGGGCTGCAAAGAGTTGGACATAACTGAGCAACTGAACTGGACTGATTTATCAGTTGTGACAAAGGTAGCACACTAATGCAAATTTTAGTAATAGGAAAAACTATAGAGAGGAAGGGGCACAGATTGGGAACTTTTTCTAATACCAGTTCAACTTTTCTGTTAATGTAGAACTTGTAAAAATTAAAGCCTATTACTTAAAATAAAAAAATAAATAAAGAGCAGAGAAAGACACTTGGGGAATAATTTCCAGTACACAGGAAATGGGCCTATAGTCACATATGAAAAATAAACATGGTAGTTGCTCAGCTGTTTCTGACTCTTTGCGACCGCATGGACTGTAATCCACCTGGCTCTTCTGTCCATGGAATTCTCCAGGCAAGAATACTGGAGTGGTTTGTCATGCCCTCGTCCAAGGGATCTTCCCAACCCAGGGGCCAAACCCAGGTCTCCCACATTGCAGGCAGATTCTTTACCAGCTAAGCCACCAAGGAAGCCCATGAACACTGGAATGGTTAGCCTATCCGTTCTTCAGGGGATCTTCCCGAGCAAGGGATCCAACCTGGGTCTCCTGCATTGCAAGCTGATTCTTTACAACCTGAGACACCACGGACCTGTATTTATACCTAAAACATTAATTAAAATGCAAATATACTTTTAAAAGTAGCAGAATTCACCAGAGAAGCCATACTGGCCTAAGAGTTTTGTTTCTCTGTTACGGTCTTTCCTAATAATTTAATTTCTCTGATAGAGATAAGTTTATTTCTCTTAAATGAACTTGATATTGTTGTCATCATTTTTTTCTTCTACATGAGTTAATAACACCATGAAACATGTAGCTACTATTTTGCTTTAAACACTGATGATCTTTTAATAAGATTTAAATATGAAAAAAGAGTTTTTACATTGATCCATGTAGTTACTGTATCTGGTACTCTCATTCCTTTATGGAAGTCCAGATTCTAACTCACAATTTGTTTTCTACTTGAAGGATTTCCATTACATCATCTTATAATGTTATCCTGTTGGTCATGATTTTTAGCTTCAGAAAAAGTTTTTATTTTCCTTTGATTTTAAAAGATCTCATTTAATTTCTCAGCATAGGGAGTAACAAATTGGCAGTGTTTTATTTTGTTTTGTTTCATTTTGTATTTTTCAAATATGCTGCTCCAAGTCTTTGCGTATTTTTTTTCAAAGAAACGTCTTACTATCACTATTTTTGTTTCTGACTAACTAATATATCCATTTTTCAGTCTGCTTTTAATATTTTATCTTTTTAAAGTGGCTTTATTCAATTTAATCATCATATACTTTGGTGTAGTATTCAATGACTTTGAGATTTCCTGAGCTTCTTAGATTTTGAATAGATTTCAATTGGGTAATTTCCCTTTTTTTCTATAACCATTGTCTTCTCTCCTCAGGGAGACAGATTCAATATTGAATAATATGTAGGCCCTGCCATAAGAAAATTACATGGAGTTCTTATAAATGTTATGTGCCTTCCAAAGGGCTTATGAAACATTGATGCTTCACCATGATGCATCATACATGTATTTTACATGGTATATCATGATTAAGTGTTGCCAAATCAGTTGTTTAAAGGAATTATAACAAGAGGAAAGCATAGTTTAGAGCAAAAATACATACTATGTTAAAATGAAAATCACAAAACTTGTGACTTCTCTAATTCTGTTAACGTATAAATTTGATCTACAGTTATTTTCAAATGAAGTGACAATGAAGCAATTGAAAAAATAGCACTATCTCAGCATTCTTCATATTGCATATGACTAAAAAACTTATTCAAATGACAAACTTGACAATAAACACAAATTTCAGATCACTTAAGGTAGTTAAAAAATAAATATAACACATGAAAACTATGAATACAATTAAATAGTCTGCAATTATAGAACATGTTTATGAAAATATATTAAAGACATTCAAAGTGACATAAATTTGAAAAAAAATTAATGTCAAGAATAATAAATAATTAAAGAAATAATTAATTTCAAGTATAATAAAAGTAAGTGAAGTCACTCAGTCGTGTCCGACTCTTTGCAACCCTGTGGACTGTAGCCTACCAGGCTCCTCTGTCCATGGGATTCTCCAGGCAAGAATACTGGAGTGGATTGCCATTTCCTTCTCCAACAAGAATAATAAACTTCTTTTAAAAAATTAATCTAAATCTAAAGAACAACAGCTTATTCTCATAACCTAAGAACTCCAGTCCATCCTAAAGGAGATCAGTCTTGGGTGTTCATTGAAAGGACTGATGTTGAAGCTAAAACTCCAATACTTTGGCCACCTGATGTGAAGAGTTGACTCATTTGAAAAGACCCTGATGCTGGGAAAGATTGAGGGCAGGAGGAGTAGGGGACAACAGAGGATGAGGTGGTTGGATGGCATTACCAACTCAATGGACATGGATTTGGGTAGACTCCAGGAGTTGGTGATGGACAGGGAGGCCTGGCATGCTGCAGTTCATGGGGTCGCAGAGAGTCAGACATGACTGAGTGACTTACCTGAACTAAACTGAAGAACATCTTACAAGGATAAAAAAGATCTTGCTTCTGTCAGAAGGTTCAAATTCTACTCTGGTCTTAATTTATCATGGTATGTTAGAGGGAATTTCCATATAGAGTCTAATTTGGAACTTGTATGCAGTACTCATTTTCTTAATCCTAAGGGAAACTCATATATTAATCTATTTCATGAAATTCACCTTAGGTAGAGAAAACCTTATTAAATATTTCACTTTTATGCCAATCTAACTACTGCCAAGTTGATATACCCAGTAACATTAAAAGCACTATTTAAATGTATATATCATACACTTCCAAAAACTTGTACCTATTAGTCTAAATTACTACTTCAAATTATAAAACCAAAGGCTAATGAATAATTGGATGAGTCATCCAGACCACCATAAATAGAAAACTCCAGATGGATCAAAGTAGATGCTGTAATGTAACTTATTTTCCTAATCTGCATCAACTTCTTCTTTATAGAGTAAACTAACAATTAGTTAGCATTCTTATCCTAAATTTTAACACTTTAATTATTTCTTTGATTCAAACACTTTCCAAAATATATGTTCTTAGCTTTAAAAACTTTAATTTCAATAAATTTGTTATTAAGTTCTAATTTTACTGCATGTCTATAGGATATATGCTCTCCATTATTTCAAAAAGTATAAATATAAAAATATAGCAGTCAGAATCCTGATAAAAACAAATGGCATATTCAAGTGATATTATTGTGACATAGTTTAATAAAGAAACTAGTTATGAAAGTGAAGGCAGGATTTAAGCAAAGCAGCAAATAAAGAATAGTACACCAGGAAAGAATTATCCTGGAGTCCTTACCACTCCTAGTATTAAAAGTTGATGCGGTTGCTGAGGTTACGTGAACCTGAGGAGATAATTTTATAGACAAATCCTATGCTAAAGGGTCAGTTTTCTTTAATTGCTCTTGACTGTGTATGACATTATTATATATTTTCAAGTATTCATTTGCCCTCTGTTATTTTACTAATTTTGTAGTGATTCATTATGATATATATGGATAAATTTGCCATCTTGAATCAGCAAGTCAGAAAAATTGATTTAAAAGGAAAAAAGAAAGAAACAATGAATTGGTGATGTTATAAATCTCTTATGATGAGAATTACTATATTAATGTAGAAAATAATCGAATTATAGTAGAGAAGGTATTCTTATAGAAAGGTATTTTTCATCAAGTATGGGGATATTACAAATTGACAAAATAATAATTGGATTTTATTTCCTACTAATATTTTAAAATTAAATAAATTAGGGAACTGTTAATAGACATTTTTAATATAGTAGTAGGGGAAAATATGCTATTATTGAATTTAACAACAAAAATTTTTTTTGCAGTATATAAACATATTCTTTGTTTATATATATATATATATATATATATATATTCTATGAATAAAAGAATAACTACCTACATCACCAGTATAATTACATTTGTTCTTACAAGTAGAATAAATTATGTTGTCTATGTGTACCCATATGATACAAGTTGTAAATACAAAAGCAACAAGGAAGGTTATAATGAAAAAGAAGATAGTAAATACTGACAAAGAAAAACTTATTTAGCTTCAAGTCTCTAAATTAAAACACTTTTTTAACATTTAAAATCAACTTGAGTCACTCAATTAATGCTACATCATTCATTTATTCCACAAATGCATTGGTTGATTATGCTCCATAGAGCACTAATTGGGATTTGGGTATATGGTGGTGGTGGTGGTTTAGTTGCTATGTCATGTCTGACTCTTGTGACCCAATGGACTGCATCACCCCAGGCTACTCTGTCCATTGGATTCTCTAGGCAAGAATACTGGAGTGGGTTGTAGTTTCCTTCTCCATTTGAGAATATAGTGTCTGTAAAATAAACAATATTCCCAACATTCTAATGAACAAAGAGGTAATAAAAATGTAAACTAGACTGTTAAATAGTGGTGACAGAAATAAAATTGCAGGAATATGAGAAAGATATCACTGGATATGAGGGAATAAGTTATATACTGTCCTCAATAAGTTAGATACTTCTCACCATTCTTGAGGACACCATTCTAAAGTGATGATTTCTAAGGAGAGATTGGAAAGATGAGAAAGCATACTGGGAAATAAACATTCAGAAGTAAAGAGTAAAAACCCTGGAAAAAACTTTACTATGTATAAAGCAAATGATTCAAGACAGGAATACATTTCCTAATTTTAAGAAACAATAAGACAGTAATATTTGTAGATAGGGTTTTAGGACTTAACACAGAAGTAAGAAATTGGTGCAGTTTTTTTAAGGAATCTCCACACTGTTTTCCATAGTGGCTGTACTAGTTTGCATTCCCACCAACAGTGTAAGAGGGTTCCCTTTTCTCCACATCCTCTCCAGCATTTATTGCTTGTAGACTTTTGGATGACAGCCATTCTGACTGGTGTAAAGTGGTACCTAATTGTGGTTTTGATTTGCATTTCTCTGATAATGAGTGATGTTGAGCATGTTTTCATGTGTTTGTTAGCCATTTTTATGTCTTCTTTGGAGAAATGTCTGTTAAGTTCTTTGGCCCACTTTTTGATTGGGTTGTTTATTTTTCTAGAATGGAGCTGCAGGAGTTGCTTTTATATTTGTGAGATTAATTGTTTGTCCATTGCTTCATTGGCTATTATTTTCTCCCACTCTGTGAAGTCTGTTTTTTCACCTTGCTTATAGTTTCCTTTGTTGTGCAGAAGCTTTTAATTTTAATTAGGTCCCATTTGTTTATTCGTGGTTTTATTTCCAATATTCTGGGAGGTGGGTCATAGAGGATCCTGCTTTGGTTTATGTCGGAGATTGTTTTGCCTATGTTATCCTCTAGGAGTTTTATAGTTTCTGGTCTTATGCTTAGATCTTTGATCCATTTTGAGTTTATTGTTATGTATGGTGTTAGAAAGTGATCTAGTTTCATTCTTTTACAAGTGGCTGTCCAGTTTTCCCAGCACCACTTGTTTTCCTTAAAAAACTGCAAATAGACCTGCCATATGACCCAGCAATCCCACTGCTGGGCATACACACTGAGGAAACCAGAATTGAAAGAGACACGTGTACCCCGATGTTCATTGCTGCTTTGTTTACAATAGCCAGGACATGGAAGCAACCTAGATGCCCATCAACTGACAAATGGGTAAGAAAGCTGTGGTACATATACACAATGGAATATTACTCAGCATTAAAAAAAAATTCATTTGAATCAGTTCTACTCAGGTGGACAGAGTTGGAGCCTATTATCCAGAGTGAAGTAAGCCAGAAGGAAAAACAACAATACAGTATACTAACGCATATATATGGAATTTACAAAGATGGTAACGAGACAGCAGAAGGAACGCAGATCTATAGAACAGACTCGTGGACTCTGTAGAAGAGGGCAAGGGTGGGATGATATGGGAGAAAGGCATTGAAACATGTTGATTGTCATATGTGAAATCAATCGCCAGCCCAGGATTGATGCTCAGGGCTGGTGCACCGAGATTTCCCAGGGGGAGGGAATCAGGAGGGAGGAGGGAGGGGGGTTCTGGAGGGGGAGCATATGTAAACTCATGGTGATTTCATGTCATTGTATGGCAAAACCAATAAAAATAAAATAAAATAAAATAAAGGTAGTGTGAGTTCTAAAAAAAAAAAAAAAGAAGAAGAAGAAATTGGTGCAAATAATTAACCAGGAGCTAGGTTTTATCAGTCTTTATAAACCACAGGAAAGACTATTTATAATATTCTTATTGTAATGTATTTTTGTTTTTTCAGATAAATGACTGCTCTGCCAGAAGGTTTATTTTTTAAAAGATAACACTGGCAGATATATAAAAAGTTCATTAAAATAAGATAAAAATGTTAACAGAGAAATATATTCAAATTTTGCAGAGCATTATTTCCTTAGAGTGGATTCACTAGATTCAGAGTCTAAAATGGGCATTGTCTGGAATTTATTGAGCGAGTATTCTTAGAAGAGACAGATTGTAGGCAATCTGAATAAAGAAAAGGAAGGAATTCCCTAAGTACCAGATTTCAGGTGAAATTCAGCTTTATTGTTAATTCCCAGGGAGCCCAAGAGTCTCTACCACCTTCAGATAACAGATTGAGGATTTGTAGACATTAGCACAGTCAATCAATGGACCAGTAAGTCACTGAGCACAGATCATCAGGAATGGAGGGGAGTTGGTATAATAAAGGCACCTCCAGGAAGTTCAGCCCTAAAAGATGATGCTGTGAAAGTGCTGCACTCAAGCACTCAATATGCCAGCAAATTTGGAAACCTCAGCAGTGGCTACAGGACTGGAAAAGGTCAGTTTTCATTTCAATCTCAAAAAAAGGCAATGCCAAAGAATGCTCAAACTACTGCACAGTTGCATTCATCTCACTCAGTAAAGCAATGCTCAAAATTCTCCAAGCCAGGTTTCAACAGTACGTGAACTGTAAACTTCCAGATTTTCAAGCAGGATTTGCAAAGGCAGAGGAATCAGAGATCAAATTGCCAGCGTCCACTGACTCACTGAAAAGGCAAGAGAGTTCCAGAAAAATATCTACTTCTGCTTTATTGATTATGCCAAAGACTTTGATTGTGTGAATCACAACAAATTGTGGAAAAGTCTTCAAGACATGGGAATATTAAACCAACTGACCTGCCTCCTGAGAAATCTGTATGCAGGTCAGGAAGCAACAGTTAGAACTGGACATAGAACAACAGTCTGGTTCCAAATCAGGAAAGGAATACATCAAGGCTATATATTGTCACCCTGCTTATTTAACTTATATGCAGAGTACATCATGTAAAAGCTGGGCTGGATGAAGCACAAACCAGAATCAAGATTGCCAGGAGAAATATCAATAACCTCAGATATGCAGATGACACCACCCTTATGGCGGAAAGAAAAGAACTAAAGAGCTTCTTGATGAAAGTGAAAGAGGAGAGTGAAAAAGTTGGCTGAAAGCTCAACATTCAGAAAACTAAGATCATGGCATCTGGTCCCAACACTTCACAACAAATAGATGGGGAAGAATTGGAAACAGTGACAGACTTTAATTAGGGGGGCTCCAAAATCACTGCAGATGGTGACTGCAGCCATGAAATTAAAAGACGCTTGCTCCTTGGAAGAAAAGCTATGACCAACCAGGACAGCATTTTAAAAGGCAGACACAACAGGAAAGCATTTTAAAAGGCAGACACATCACTTTGCCAACCAAGGTCTGTCTAGTCAAAGCTTTGGTTTTTCCAGTAGTCATATATGGATATGAGAGTTGGACTATAAAGAAAGTTGGGCACTGAAGAATTGATGCTTTTAGACTGTGGTGTTGGAGAAGACTCTTGAGAGTTCCTTGGACTGAAAGGAAATCCAACCAGTCCTTCCTAAAGGAAATCAGTCCTGAATATTCCTTGGAGGAATGATTCTGAAGCTGAAAGTCCAATACTTTGGCCACCAATGTGAAGAACTGACTCATTTGAAAGAAACACATGTACCCCAATGTTCATCACCACACTGTTTACAATAGCCAGGATATGGAAGCCACCTCGATGTCCATCAGCAGACGAATGGATAAGAAAGCTGTGGTACATATACACAATGGAATATTACTCAGCCATTAAAAAGAATACATTTGAATCAGTTCTACTGAGGTGGACGAAACTGGAGCCTATTATCCAGAGTGAAGTAAGCCAGAAGGAAAAACAACAATATGGTATTCTAATGCATATATATGGAATTTAGAAAGATGGAAATGATAACCCTGGATGCAAGACAACAAAAGAGATGCAGATGTATAGAACAGTCTTTTGGACTTTATGGGAGAGGGCAAGCGTGGGATGATATGGGAGAACGACATTGAAACATGTAAATTATCACATGTGAAATGAATCGCCAGCCCAGGTTTGATGCTTGATACAGGGTGCTCAGGGATGGTGCACGGGGAAGACCCAGAGGGATGGAATTGGGAGGGAGGTGGGAGGGGGGGTTCTGGAAGGGGAACACATGTATACCCATGGCAGATTCATGTCAATGTATGGCAAAAACAACATGATAATGTAAAGAAAAATAAATAAATAAATAAAAGAGAGAAAAAAAAAAAAGAAAAGACCCTGATGCTGGGAAATATTGACGGCAGGAGGAGAAGTTGTTGACGGAGTATGTGGTGGTTGAATAGCATCACTGACTCAATGAACATGAGTTTGAGTAGGATCTGGGAGCCTATTCAAAGAGCCTGACACAACTGAGTGACTGAACTGAAAGTCACACAGTCATTTCTGACTCTGCGATCCCATGGAATGTAGCACCCAGGCTTCCCCATCCATCATCAACTTCCAGAGCCTACTCAAACTCATGTCCATCAAGTTGGTGATACCATCCAACAACCTCATACTCTGTTGTCCCCTTCTCCCACCTTCAATCTGTTCCAACATCGGGGTCTTTTTATTTGTTTTAATTTATTTATTTTAATTGGAAGCTAATTATTTTGCTATATTGTGGTGGGTTTTGTCATACATCAACATGAATCAGCCATGAGTGTACATGCATTCCCCTATTCTGAAACCCCCTCCCACCTCTCTCCATACCCCAGGGTCTTTTCTAAGGAGTCAGTTCTTCACATTAGGTGGTCAAAGTATTGAAGTTTCAGCTTTAGCAATATTCCAGTGAATATTCAGGATTCATTTTCTTTAGGATTAACTGGTTTGATCCTCTTGCTGTCCAAGTAACTCTCAAGAATCTTCTTCAACACCACAGTTCAAAAATATCATTTCTTCAGTGCTCAGCTTTCTTTATAGTCCAACTCTCACACCCATACATGACTACTGGAAAACCATAGCTTTGGCTAGACAGACCTTTCTTGGCAAAGTAATGTCTCTGCTTTTTAATACCTTGTCTATGTTGGTCATAGCTTTTCTTCCAGGGAGAAAGCCTTTTTTAATTTCATGGCTGCAGTCACCATCTGCAGTTTTTTTGGAGTCCAAGAAAATAAAGTCTGTTATTGTTTCCAATGTTTCCCCATCTATTTGCCATGAAGTGATGGGACCAGATGCCATTCATCCTCCTCTTTCATTTTCAAGAGGCTCTTTGGTTCCTCTTTACTTTCTGCCATAATGGTTGTGTCATCTGCATATCTGAGGTTTTTGATATTTCTCCCTGCAATTTTGATTCCAGCTTGTGCTTCATCCATCCTGGTATTTCACATGAAGTACTCTGCATATATTTTATATTTTAAATAAACAGGGTGACAATATATAGCCTTGTTGTACTCCTTTCCCAATTTGGAACCAGTTTGTTGTTCTGTGTCCACTTCTAATAGTGGCTTCTTGACCTGTATACAGATTTCTCAGGAGATAGGTAAGGTGGTCTGGTATTCCCATCCCTTTAGGAATTTTCCACAGTTTGCTGTGATTGGCCCAGTCAAAGTCTATGACATAGTCAATAAAGCATAAGTAGATTTTTTTCTGGAATTCTTTTGCCTTTTCTTTGATCCAATGGATGTTGGTACTTTGATTTACTTCTAGCAAAGGGGACCTCATTTGCCCAGACTGCCTTTTGGAAAACTGCAATTGAGAGCCATTAGTCTAAGCATTTTCAGAGCTAGGGTATGAATATAATGAAAGAATTGATAAATAGAAAAATGTCAGAAAATAAAATAATGAAGAAAAATAGACAACATTATGAAATAATAAGACAAGTGGCATTATAGTGGCCCATAATGATAATTATTTTTACTGAGAAATAATTAAGGTAGAACAGAATTAGATGTTCAAATTAAGGAAACGAAGAACATAATTAGATATTCCTATAAAAATATTAGTTGTCTGGTGGGATAAAAGAGTAGGCTCAGTGGAGGGGCAACTTTTCATTTTTATCATATTACTTTTACTAAATAATAATGAAATACATGTTTATGAATCAATGGTAATTTTCTATTAAAACAAATATCTTAGCTATAATATGTTAATAAAAATACCCCTGAATCATGAAGCATATTGCAATGGTGCTAGAAACAAATTCTTCCAAAAAAGGATTGCCAGGTGGTCATGGTAACCATCAATTCTTACATTAAATTAAATCTAACTTTCTAATAAGTTGTATCATGAACAAAGGTACATAGGTACACTACATAATCTTAGGAAAATGTCTTAATATATTTATTATTCAGTATGTTCATAGATTTTCAGAAGTTATATGAATTTTTAATGGAATATTTATGAAGCTTTTATGAATCTGTATTTAAACACATTGTCCACTGTATCATTTAAAAATCTGAGTAAAATTAATACAATATATTCACCTTTGAGTTCAGTACCAAAATAAAAATGTTTGCTTACTCTGAAAAACAGACATATTCATTAAAACTGATAATAGCATTTATATAATATATTAAATTTCCTTTGCCATAGTTATTAGGTAACCCAAAGAAAGTGAATAAAACAAAATATACTTAATTTTCTCTTTTCTGCAAATTTTCCTTTTTCATCACTTCTCTTACATAATTTTCTAGCTTTTTATATTTGTGTGGTAATATTAATCAAGCTTTTAAGTACATTTTATTGTGAATTTGCCACAATTTTGTTGACTGGGCAAGAGTAGATATTATAAATAATGTTCACTAAGATGCAGTATTTCATTTTGAAAGTTTGGAAATTGTAAGAACAGAATGACAATAAAAATCAAATTTCTATAAATATTTGGTTTGAAATAAAGACAAAATGAGTTTATATAATTCATAAAGCAGATGCAGTGATTAGTTTCTAATACTCAGAATTCAATACGTAGTATATGATATGACCACAGTGCAATTCAAAATTCTAATTGCTGTACTTATAATTTGTTATTAAAAAGAAAAGTATTTATTCAAGAAAATATATTTACCTAAGAATGTTACTTTCAATATGAAGTGTTAAAATTTTGTAGCTTATGATTGAATTTCATGTTGAAAAATATGAGTCCAGTACGCATTGATGACTTACAAATACTAAAATATTGAAAGGAAGGAAGAAAATGTAAATTCGTGAAAACCTTAACACTTGTTGTGGGCTTCAGCTCTGTCACTTAGTAGCCATGATTTTTAATATTTTGCTCAAGTTTCACAGAGGTCAATATTCTTATATGTAATGCTTTGAGAAAATATGAAATTAAATTGGCATGACACATTTATAGTATATTAAATAAGCATTTTATTTTACTTACTGTTTATATTTATACCTTTCTCACATAATAACTGCGCTGATTTCAAATGATGATAGAATAACTTCTAAATGTTTTATCCAGTGCTCATCATAGAGCATAGATTAATGTCCTTACCTTACAAGTGAAGAAATTAAATGTCAAAGAAAAAAAATGACTGTTAGAGTTTTTAGGACTAGAGCTTCAATGAAAACATACCTAGTTTTATGATAATGCACTATTAAGACCCTTGTTCATTGTTTTTTTTTTTTTTTTCCCTCTTCAGGAAATGTATCTTTTAGTACTTACAGAAGTCCCATCAAGATGACTACTTCATTGACCTGATAAAACTATATAAGGTTCATGTTCGTGGTTGTGTATCTCATGGACAGCATAGATACAAACAAAAACCTTTCCAACCTCACTTTCAAAGGAAGGGAATTCTGATGATTCTGTTTTTCTATTTTAATTTTGTGTCTTGTTTTTGTTCATTCACAACTTGTGTATTATTTTGCATTTGTGGTGGCAATGATGGAAGATTTAGCTTTATGGTCTGACCATATGGTGAGCTGTTTTAGACATTTATTTTCTGTTGGGTGAGAGACCACAGTGAATCTAAGGTGTTAGTCTTCTTTGTTTGCTTGTGTATTTTTCTTTTTTGAGCTCAAATCACTTAAGGCTTTCATTTCTACCAGGAAAAAAACAGCTATTTGATAACAGAACATGTGATTTCTTTTTATTTTGAATGTTTTTGTGTTTATCATTGACACATGGCTTAAGTTGCACAATTGAAACTGTAAACTTTTTTCATGTTTGTCTATGTGTCAGGAAATTAGAAAGATCTTTACTTTACACTATGGGATTGTGTCATGTTTCCACTTCTGTAGCATATTAAAACATTATATTAGAGAGCTTCTTAAACTGCAAGAGTTCTATTCTCCTCTTCACAGAGACAATAAGCATATATACATAAATACATATGTGTGTGAGTGTGAGTGTGTGTGTGTGTTTGTGCACTGGAGAGAGAGAAAACATTTCTCAGTTTCCCAGGAAATAAGGACATTGAATGTCTAATACTTTACACATAATATCCTTTATGTATAATATAAGTAAACAAAAAATAAATCAATTTTATAAAAAATATTTTACTTTTTTTTAGAAAAATAGAGCTAAACAGAATGTCCAGTCTTTCATATTCTTTCATGTATTAAACATAAATTTATTGTGCTTCTATCATGTGCCAGCAGGTGTCCAAGTAAGATGGAATTAAAGAGAACCAGAAAGATAATTTCAAGCTTGAAACTTATAAAGCAATAACACATCCTCAATAGAAATATGATTCTTGCAATGGATGGCATAAAAACAAGCTAAGAGCCATGAATCAGGCAAAAGAGGAAAGGGAATGAGTCATGGATAGTAGCAAGGAGTATCTTGCATTATTTCTATAAACACAGCTATTTTGTGTTTTTGGCCGTCAGGATTTTATTGCCCTAAAAAAAAATTGATAACAGGTATTAGCTATCAAGGAGAACACTAAACTGTCTGACCTGGTAGGTATTAGCCACGTGTGGCTGTTTAAATTAAAATTACACAAAATTAAATAAACCTAAAACTCAGTTTTTCAATTGCACCAGCAATGTTTCAGCTATTCATAGCCAACATGAAGAGATAAGAATTTTCCATCATCACAGAAATGGCTTTTCCAAAGTACTCTTTACATGAGATGAGTTGCTTCCATTTAATATGTGTGTCTAGGAACACTGGGTGTTTTTTTTTTTTTTCATATTTTGGTTTGTTTTATTTACTCCCATTTAGATTTTTCAAATATGTTTAAATATTTTAAATATGTTTACATTTTCAGTTAAAAAATTAAGGAAGGTAGGAAATTGAGAAATATATTAGCTACTATTTTTTACATGATGTGTTTATATTCTCAATTATTCTCCTTTTTATTCTGACCTTTAAAGAACAACTTGAGATTAAAATCTGATCATGTAATATGAAAAATCTTCAAGGTTTAGTTTAAAGGAAGGAATAATGAAAAAGAGTTTAGTTTATTTTTTCATCTGTTAATCTGCCATCAGTGCTTATAGATGCCATCAATCTATTTGAAGATACTGACAAAGTGTCATGGAGCAGGGCACAATCTTGATAAATTATCAACCTTTTGGGAAGAACCCCACTAGACAACGTATAAGAGCAAACACATTTTTGACTATTGCATTTCTTTTATCACATATTATCCATTTACTGAATTCTTACAGATATCTATTATAGCAAATAGAGAACATATTTTAATATTACAAAGTAACTCACTATTCATAAATGTATCTAATTTGCACTCTACACATTTCATGCCCTTTGGTTGCTACAAAAGATTATAGTAAGATCTTAAAGTGTATTTTTCTCAGCTTACTTTAAAATAAAAATATGATGTTTTCTCTTTTAAGAAATCAAGATGTCAAAAAATAAAATGATTTTTGTGTGTTAGCTAATTGTAAATTGACAAACAAGTATCAGTTTTATTTAGGGCATATTTTCAAAGTCCTTTAAATGCTAAAAAGCTGTTCCATGTTGTAGAAGGATAGAGTTTAACTGTGTAATTTGGCAATACTGTAATGTTATATGACAAACCAATAACTTTAATAAAAATCTCAATATTTATGTGAAATTGATAAAATGTTATTAAACTTTAGTGTAGTTGTCTAATGTTTACAACTAACTTGAAAAATCAATATACTGAGAGGAACTTATTAAAAAAAAAAAAGAAAGAAAGCATGCTCAATGATTGCTTAATGTACTTTCTATTTCAGTTTTAATACAATAGGAAACTACAGAAAAAGACAAGATTGGCTCTCATGTGTATATTATATTAGGTAGAGTGGCTTTATCTCCTATTTGAATTTTCAATTAATTATATTAGTCTCTGAATTCTTACATAAGTTTATTGAATATGTACACATGGAGAATAGAAACATTTGTTCATCACTCTAGCAGAGTCTCACAGATTTGCAGAAGTTTTTCAAAAATTGATACGAGGTGCTAAGAGTATGATAATGATATACCATCTCATTTGTATTGTTCTCTTGGATTAAGTATATAAATTTACCAAAAGAGGATAACCACTTTTGTAAGAAAAGTCTACAGAGATCTATATAGTCTAATTGCATATCTTCCTTGAGTAAATACCCTACAGCAGTTCACAAATGAAGACAGCCACAGTTGACAGTTAGCTATTAGGTGATTTGGTATTATTGAAATGAGTCATTTTTTCAATGTAAGACAATTTTGAGTAAAATAGTCCTATAAAGTATAATTAAACAATACCTCTGGGACTGCATATGTAATTTACTGTTAAACAGTTGGGTTTTAGCATAATAATAATAACAACATACATCATAAACTCCACAAAGAGGGAATCAAATGACCTTTAATATTAGTAGACACTCTTTGCAACCAAAGACATTTTTATGAGAAAATATTCACTAGGTTACAACAATTTAAAATTTTCACTTGGTGAAATTCATATTGAAGATCATTAGTTCATAAAATCTTTTTCTTTCTCTTTTTATAAGTCACACAATTTGCATTCTGGTGAAAAAGAAATAATTTAAGGGAAAGAAAATGAAAACAAACTAAGGACAGGGTTGTTTTGTTTTGTTTAATCCCAGAAAATAAAATTACTTATCTTCATTAAGACTCATGGCTTTCAAAATTTGAAGCCAGGAAATACCTTCTTCAAGTGAAGTGTTACTATGAAGCTCATTAAGTATAAATATAATAAACAGGTTATGGTGAAAAGCTTAGAGTTGAAAATACTTGACCCCTAGTCACTTCCTAAATGGACCCTGAAGGGCATTCTGTGGTACAAATTTGAAAACCTGTGATGTGAATCACTCTAACTTTGTCCTGTGTAGGATGAAAAAAAGAAAAAAAAAAAAAAAAACAAGTTTTTCTCTATCCTTCCCTTGGATATTTCTTCTGTCTGGTCTCAGAATTAAATTGACATGAGAGAGATTAATAGGAAGAAATAAAACAATTTTCTAAGTATGGAAACATCACAAACATGAGAGATTCAAAGACAGAAAGATAAAATCAGGTATATAAGTCACCTTGAACTAAAGAATAGGGTAGGAGCCTGGGACTTTTAAGAACAGGAAGCTAATTCACCAAATGGTAAGAAATAGAGCAGATGTTGGGTAAATAGATGTTTGCACTGCTATACATATAAGCCATTCAGATAAAATTTATCTCTGGTAGTAACTCTCATTGTGGGAAAGACTCTAAACTTTATTCAGTTTAAGGGAGGGACAATAGTTTATCTTGAGCCTACAAGGTCTTGATTGGCTTTATCTCAAAATAATCCCTGTGCAAAAGTGGCACATTTGGGGGAGTCTTGATCTAAACCCCTTCAATTTCATAATCCCTTCCTTTCCTCTATTCAGTGGTCACAAATCCTGTTTGGTGTTTAGGTCTGGGGGTTTTCCTAATCACTGCAGGGAAACATATAGGTGATAAAAATAACATTTATGAGGAAATTATAAGTTTGATAAATCTTTCTCAAAGCCTCAGCATTGCTCCATTTTCTCAAATGACTGGTATAAGATTTTACAGAGTTCTCTTGGACTTTCTCTTGGGTTTTTTTTCTTCAGGGTAACTCAATAAACCACTCTCTTTCCTTTGATTCATCTTTTCTTGAAACGATGAGGACACCTACCACCATAGTAACCTCTCTTTCTCTGATATAGTTTAGTTTAATTCTACAGATACTTTTCATACCAGACAGACCTAGTTCCTTAAGGATAAAGATTATTCATCCATTGACTCATATATCTCAAGGCTAGAGTCAAAAGTGGAAAAGCAGGAGTACAAATGGAGTATACCAAAACAGTTTGGAAAGTTATAAAACCATGTGCATACTCAAAAAAGAAAAAAAGAGGGTGCTACAAAGGAGAAGCACATTTTAATGTGCTTATAAAGTAAATCACTTGTATAACTGAGACTCTCTGATTAGAACCTTTTTAGGACATTCTACTTTGTGTTCTATGTTGATGATTTAAATGCTATGGTTCTGTATGTTAATTGGTGCTGTTGTAGCTGATATTTCAAATTACAGTGTTTTGAATCAGAAAAAGCCAAAGGAGACCCTTAGGTTCTGGCTTTATTTTAAAATTGTTCATCTAAATTTTTTAAAAATCCTTTTAATTGGCTTTTGATCATTAGGTAATTTAAGTACACTGTATTTTAGGGAATAAGCATTATTGAACATCTTGAAGGCATAATTCACTCAGAATATTTTTTTATATAGAAAACTTAATGAAAAATTTATAGGTAGAAATGGTTATGTCCACTGAATCAATAATTTCATTGTGTTTAATTATATTAACAATACAATTTAAATAAATTAGACATACCCAAATTCAATTATATTATATTCTTACAAGTAACTTAAATTCTCTCATATTTGAAAGATATTAGCATTGCTTTTAATTACAAATATATCTTTCCTTAAACACTGTAATATACTGAGATAAAAGCAATCTAGAAATTTAAAGATTTACTTCCTGCTTTGAAAGATGATATGATTTTAATTTAATGCTTTTATAATTTCTTCTTAAAGACTTCAAAGATGCCAAATTACAAGCTAAAATTGTTCAATGGGAGGCAAGATGTATAATATAGAATTTCTTTTAAATTTTGCTAATTCCTTTATTTGAACTGACAAAAATAGAAGCGAAAAGACCATAGTGGGAGCCCTAGAGTTAGAAAAATGAGAATCAAAGTTTGATTCCTTTCTTACAAAAATTATTTAGTATCATCTGCGTTTGTTCAAAGCATTTATTTATGACTATCAAATGGCTTGCATATAAGAAAAAATATTACTTGAAACAAGAATGACTTACAGAAGAGTGAAGTGATGAAAGTGAAACATGTACAATAAAGTATACTTTACCCAGCAAGGATCTCATTCAGACTCAACAGAGAAATAAAAAGTTTTACAAATAAGCAAAAACTAAGAGATTTAAGAAACATCAAACCAGCATTACAACAACTCCTAAAGGAACTTCTCTATGTGGAAAAGAAAAGGCTGCAATTAAAATTAAGGAAATTATGAAATGGGAGCTCACTGGTAGAGGCAAACAAAATAAAGTCTGGAAGTTATAGGCACAGAAATATGATATGAAAACTAGCAATTGTGAAGAGAATAAAATACAGGATATTGGGAATGAATTTGAAATTAAGATTAGCAAGTTAAATAATCTTGTACATACATATAGTACTATATCAGAACCTCATGGGAACCACAAACCAAAAATCTACAATAGACAAACACACAAAAGAGAAAAAGCAATCCAAAAATATCACTTAACATAGACAACAAATCACAAGAGAAAAAGGAAGGGAAGAAAAAAGACCTACAAAAACAAATCCAAAACAATTGACAAAATGGCAATAAGAATATTCATATTGATAATTACCTTAAATGTAAATGAATTAAATTCTCCAATCAAAAAATATAGACTAGTGAATGGGTACAAAAATAAGACATATATATGCTATATACAAGAATCCCACCTCAGATCTAGGGACACATACAGACTAAAAGTGAGAAACAGAAATTTACAGCAGTACAGTATTTGTGGAGAACTTTAACACCTTAGTTACATCAATGGACAGATCATTCAGTCAAAAAATCAGTAAGGAAACATAGATCTTAAATGACACATCAGATCAATGGATTTAACTGATATTTATAGGATATACCGGGCTTCTCCTGTGGCTCAGCTGGTAAAGAATCCACCTGCGATATGGGAGACCTGGGTTCAGTACCTGGATTGGGAAGATCCCCTGGAGAAGTGAAAGGCAACCCAGTCCAGTATTCTGGCCTGGAGAATTCCATGAACTGTATAGTCCAGGGGGTCACAAAGAGTCGGACACAACTAGGCGACTTTCACTTCACTTCATTTCATAGGATATACCATCCAAAAGCAACAGAAAACACTTTTCCTCACATGCACATGGGCTTTCTCTAGGATATATCATATCTTGGGCCATAAAGCAAGCCTTGGTAAATTTTAAAAAATTGAAATCAAGCATCATATCAAGCATCTTTTCCAACTACAATGCAATGAGACTAGAAATCAATTACAGGGAAAAAATTGTATAAACCACAAACTTGTGAAGGCTAAACAATATATTAAACAAACAATGGACCAAAGAAGAAATCAAAGAAGTAATTAAAAAATACCTAGAGACAAATGACAATGAAAACATGATGGCCCACAGTAAAGAAATTTACAGGCCAATATCACTGATGAACATGGATATAAAAATTCTCAACAAATTACTAGCAAACCAAATAAGCGATGCTGGAAATATGGGCAGCTACATATAAAAGAGTGAAATTAGAACATCCTCTAATGCCATACACAAAGAAAAGCTCAAAATTGTTCAAAGACTTAAATATAAGGCCAGACACTATAAAACTCTTAGAGGAAAACATAGGCAGAAGATTGTTTGATATAAATCACAGCAAGATCTTTTTTGAACCATCTCCTAGAGTAATGGAAATAAAAATAAAAATTAACAAATGGGAACTAATTAAAGTTAAAAGCTTCTACACAGCAAAGGAAACCATAAATGTAAGGAAAAAGCAGTACAGGAGAAAATATTTGCAAATGAAGCAACTGACAAGGGATTAATCTCCGAAGTATAGAGACAGCTCATGCAGCTCTATGTCAAAAAAAAAAAGAAAGATCAAATCAAAAACTAGAAAGAAGATCTAAATAGACACTTCTTCAAAGAAGATATACAGATGGCCAAAAAACACATGAAAAGATGCTCAATATTACTAATAATCAGAGAAATGCAAATCAAAACTACAATGAGCTATCACCTCACACCAGTTAGAATGGCCACCATCAAAATGACTATAAACAATAAATACTGGTTGGGGTGTGGAGAAAAGAGAAGCCTTCTACACTGTTGATGAGAATGTAAATTGGCACAGTCACTATGGAAAACAGTATAAAGGTTCCTTCAAAAACTTAAGAGAACCGCCATTTGATCCAGTAATCCCACTATTGGGCATATATCTGGAGAAAACCATTGTTTGAAAGGATTCATGCACCTCAGTGTTCTTTTTAGCATTATTTACAATAATAAAGACATGGAAATAACTGAAATGTCTATCAAAAGATGAATAGATAAAGATGTGGTACATATTACTCAGTCATTAAAAATAATGAAATAATGACATTTGCAGCAACAAGGATGGACCTAATGATTATTATACTAGATGAAGTAAAGGAGATAGAGAAAAGTATTGCATGATATCACTCATACATGGAATCTAATTGTTTTAAATGATAAATATGAACTTGTTTATAAAACAGAAACAGACATTGAAAACAAATATGTTTATCAAAGGGGAAATGTAGGTGGGAGGAATTAATCAAGAACTTGGAATGAAAATACACACACTGCTATGTATAAGATAGATAACCAGCAAGGACCTATTATATAGCACAGGGGACTCTACTCAATATTCTATGACCATCTATATGAGAAAATAATGTTAAAAAGAGTGAATATAGGCATACATTTTACTGAATCACTTTGCTGTACACCTGAACTAACACATTATAAATCAACTATACTCCAATAAAACAAAACAAATAACAATGACTTAGAAGTTTGTTCTTCTCATCATGTTATTATTGTAAACATCAAAATGTTAGTTTGAACAGAGAATTTTTCTTTTTGGCCATGCCCTGCAGTTTGTGGGATCTTAGTTCCCCAATCAGGGATTGAGCCTGGCCAATGAAATCACTGATTCCCATGGCGGTTTCATGTCATTGTATGGCAAAACCAACACAATTAAGTAAAGAAAATTTAAAAAAAAGAAAGAAAGAAAGCACTGATTCCTAACCACTGGTCCACCAGAGAATTCCCTGAGCAGAATTTTCTATAGATATAAGTAGCAATTTTTGAAATCATAAAATAGATCTGACCAAGCTACTGAAATAAAGTAGGGTTGAACCAGCTTGATTGGTCAAAATGAAAATAAAATATTCATTGATGTAGTCCTTGATTTTTGGAAGCTTATGTTCAAACAGGGAAAAGAGATAGCAAACAAAGATAAAATATTAAGTCATATAGTGTTGTAGAGATGGCTAGCTATCTACTATGAATTTGTGAACCAATTTCTCAAGTAAGATTTTTCGTGGGAGGCACAGCCCAGAAAAATACTCTCTTGTTTTACCCCCTTTGCATACAAACAAAGGGGGTCCTCTCCACTGAAACTGAGCAGAAAACTTGCATCATTTCTTAGCCAGTATTTTAAAGAAGCCAGTCTGGCTCTTCTTTTTTTTTTTTTTTTTTATTGTTTTTGCCATACATTGTCATGATATCACCATGGGTTTACATATGCTTCCCCTCCGGGTCCCCCCTCCCTCCTCCCTCCCCCCTGGGAAATCTCGCTGCACCAGTCCCGAGCATCAATCCTGGGCTGGCGATTGATTAGACACATGGCAATTAACATGCTTCAATGCCCTTCTCCCATATCATCCCACCCTTACCCTCATCCACAAAGTCCAGGAGTCTATTCTATACATCTGAGTTCCTTTTGTTGTCTCCCATGTTGGGTTCTCCTTACTGTCTTTCTAAATTCCATATATATGCGTTAATATACTGTATTGTTGTTTTTGCTTCTGGCTTACTTCACTCTGGATAATGGGCTCCAGGCAGATTCTTTACTAACTGAGCTATCAGGGAAGACCTGAAGTTG